>CM053785.1:1013984429-1014249429 GCA_028749045.1 Cupressus sempervirens
CATTTTCACCCCTTAAGAAAATTTCCTTCTCCTTCAAACATGGTTCCTAATCTCCTTGACAAGATGGATCAACTCAAGTGCTTCTCCTCAAAGGATACTTCAACTCTAAGGGCTAACTAAGCATCCAAACTATCAAATTTCTTAAGACCACTTTCATAACTTCCAAAGGATTCTTTTTCATGCTTTGATACCACTTGATTTAGAGGCAAGGGTGGTGTATGGATGGTCCAACTACAAGTTCAATAATTTTTGTAAGTTGCTTAGTATTCCCAAGGCCTTAAGTTTTCAAATACCCTAAAAAACTAACAAGACCTCCTCCCTAATGTTCAAAATTCTAGGGTTCATATATTTTGATGGTTATGACTTGGATTTAAGGAGTCTTAAGGTTTCAAATAATTTTCAACTCTCCAACCCTTCAAATCTCCTAAAATTTTCTTTTAGACCCAATTGCCCTAATTAGGCCTCCAAAAATAAAGATGTTTGTTTTTCTCCCAAATTTCATAAATAACTAACTCAAATTTATGAATTTTTGGATACCTATTTGGCCATTATTCAAAATATCCAAAGCTTACCTAGGGTTCTTTTGGACCAAAATCGAATGTCCTTATAAGGTGGCTCTAAAATGCATAAAAAGAGGACACATTAGCAAAGGAACTATAAGTTCTCTTCACTTTATAGTGTCCCCTCTTTACAATTTTTTTTCTTAGGTCTTAAATGTCACAAATCCAAAATGAATTAGACACTAAGTGTCTGTAACAACAAAAAGACCCAAATTGCTTCCCTTAAACCCTCAAAACTAGGGCTTTCTAATTCAATGTAATCCCCACACTTGTGGGATCAAAAAATGGTGGACTTACCTTTTTGTTGGCATAATAAATCACTTTTAAACATTAAACTATAGTTTCCAATGGCTAGAACTCCTCCTGCTACTCCATACCTACACTTTCATTCACCATTCACACTCCTTTCTTGGGTGATCACCATCAACAAACTCTCATCTACATATGTTATGGTTAGTACATAATTTTATAGGTTAGGGATGATTCATTCAATTAGAATCAACAAGTTATTCATGGAATAATCATCCAAACATCAACTTTTTGTCAAAATCAGCAATAAAGAACACTATTCCTAAATACTATTTGCACTAAAATTCAAAACCATAATTTAGAAAGTAACTTCAAAGTATATGAAATGGATTCATATGAGGCATAATGTATAGCAATTTTCAATAAACCACTATTTCACAAAGAAAAATGGATAAACATTAAGTTTTCATCACAAAATAGAGTTTTCATTGATTCCAAGCACAATCCATACAAAGTGAAGCTCTCTAGTTGCTGCCTATCATACAATGCCTTCAAAGGTTCATAAAAGCTCCCTAGGAACTACTCCAACTGATTGAAATTGGTTTTCAATCTTAGTTATGGACAAAAAACTTAAAACAACTTTTCCTCCAAAAGAGAACTAACTGTTGGAATTTAAAGATTTGAATTTCCAACTTACATTTTATTGCTTTAAAAATACTTATTAACATTTTCAACTACTTTCCTATTAGGTCCTTTATGCCAAATTTAAAAACCTGGGACTCCTAAAGACTTCATTTGAATCCATATGTCCTTTCTACCCATAAATCCCCATTTGAGATCCCAAGGCCCTTCACAGGTCCTCTAGAATTCATTACATCTTTGACATTTTTAAAACCTACTAAGGCCATGGTAGGCTCTATAACATGAAAATTAACTGGTGCATAATCTTCTTTTCCATTTATCAACCTTTCTTCTCTCATGATGATCATTTCTTGTGTTAATGGTTCACATCTATGGCTTGATCAAAATGAAGCTCCATTTGACATATAGTGCACTTTTTCAAAGAAAAAGCCTTCTCCTCATTCTAACTAGTCCTCATCTCATCTCTTGGGTCTTCTTTCATTCATATCTTCATTCATCACCATAATCATGTGTTTTGATACACCGAATCATCTTCATCTTGCATTCCTACATTCCTGCATCATCCTATAATATTTGTTAACCTTCTAGGGATTTCCATCTAGTCCAAACTTAGTGTAACATTTTTTTAACAAATTTGACCAAATTTAACCATTTATGACTGATTTCACTCATTTTTAAACTTCTTTCCACCATTTTGGGCATGCACACAAAGGTTAAGGTCATTCCAAGTCTAGTCGGACTATTTTTGGTCCTCAGAGCCTTCTAGGGCATAATTTGCACTTTCAGGGCTTCCCAACTACACTATGGGCACACTTGTTACTTTTATAACATACTTGAGCTTACCAAGTGTGCACTAGGCATACTTGGGTGCATTTTGGGTGCACTTGGGGTAGTAAGGTGCCTAGAACTGCTCCTGTAACACCTATGTTGCACTCTAGAGGCCATAACTTTTGCATTTCAACTCCAATTTATGAACCATCAATTGTGTTTGATTCATATCTTCATTGCAAACAAATTGAGATAGAATTTTCATTATTTTTTCACTATCTTGAATGGAAACCCTTGAAAATACTCTCGAGCCCCTGAATCAACATCACTTCTTCATCCTAATTCATCCCATTTTCTTATTCCACTAACTCTTATCTTTTGGCCAACCTGATTGTATCTCAACAATGTCTATCATCATTCATATCATCTTTCACATAAATTTAATATCATTTTGGAACCATTTCAACATCATTAGAAACTATTTCAAATCAACTCAGAATCATATCGTATCAATTCGGAAATCATATCATATCAACTTGGAATCATATCAAATCAACTTAGAATAACCCCAAATCAACCTAGAATCACCAAAATCAGTCCTAATCAGCCCAAAACATGTCAAAAATTCCAAATATATAATCATTAGTCCAATCCTAGGCATTATTGTGGCTTTCAATGCCTTGGAAACCTATTAACCTATCAAATCTTATCAATCTGACCTTAGTACTTTCATGGATCTCAGTGCTAGGTCAAACTATCACTCACATCACCCAATCTCTGACATTGTCAAGTCTCTTAGTGTTGGATCATGACCTTATCAAAAATTTAATAACATTGATAGTGTCCATCAATATTATTATGTTCAAACCTATCAACCAATCTCGATCTTGTAGCATTTTACAATGTCAATTAAATGTTACGTATCTTTAATTCATGTCATGTGTCCTTGGAATGTTATCAATTTCAATCAAGCAACCAGTTTTACCATGGCTTTGGTCTATCCATCATCATTCTAGTCAATCTTCATTATCATCACACTTCATCAAAGGATTATTTTGCATTTATTTAATCAAACTGGCCAATCATCTACTAACTCTTCCTATAGCATTAAACAACCCATAATTTAATATTATGTCATTACGAATTATTCTTCCTAGCTAAATTCCTCAATTGATTAATTTTATTAATTAATTGGTCACAAACCATATAAATTCTCAATTTCCTAAGTCATATTTTCAACCATTAATTCCATTTTTACTAATTTCTATTTGTGTGGAATAATGTATTTTTAATTCTAATATTGCACATAATATTGACATCACTGTGACACGTGGCCATGACATATTGTTGATTCTCCTTTGACACTTGGCTAAAATATGGCATAATCCAATATTCTTATTCTCTTACACACATCCACATTTGGCTTCCTTTATCATAGATTCTTGGCTTTAAGTGTGTTTGAGGTGTCATATGATGCATCATAGATTCTCTTCCATCTTTAGCCAAGTTTGAATTCCAAGTTTCATAGAATCCTACACTTGAAATCTTGACTCATATGTATCATGGATTCTCCAAGGAGTCTCTTGCCATGTCACATATCGAAGGGTGAAAAATCCTTTTCTCTCACCTTGTGTGTTGATTATAAAATGAGCATTCTTCCTCTCATTTCTGGTCCCTAGTTTTCTTCTTTTTTTCTCTCCTACTCTCACATTCAAATCACATCTTCAAGTATTATCATAGCACCATAATTTTCATAGGCTTTTTCTTCAACATTTTTTGAACTATAGGCAATTTGGAGCTACATAAAATGGAGAGGAAAGAAGGACATGGGAGTTACAAGTGAAAGAGGGAGTTTTAGATTTGCTTTCTTCTTTTGATTCATTTGGCTTTCATGGTAGACTACAGGGTGTTAATATATGATTATTGAGTTTATGATTTTCTCATAGTATGTTAGAAATTAGCCCATTTTCTAGGTCCTACAATTGGTGAACTTGATGTGACATGCTTATCTAACTTGGGTTTTCTTATTTTGTGCTTGTAGGTGGAAGGAAGAAGCTCACTTGGAAAGGTATAACAACTATTTGCACTTCCTTATTACACCTATATTAATTAGGGGGTCTAGTAATATGGTTATATTCTTTCACTCTATGCATTTTGTTAGCTTTCTATCCTAGGGTGCACTCTATTCTATCAGGGCACACTTGGGACCCCTATGAGGCAGTTTTAGGGGCCTAGGAGACACCATAACCTATGTTTGTTGTTCCTAACTTACCAATTGTGCCTAGAAATGACCAACTACACCCTTCTAAGCCAAAAATACACCATGGGCATAGTATGCACTATCTAGGTGCACTTGGTTGTATAGGTCTCAAAATTTTCAATTTCTGGGTCTTGCTTAGGCACCATTTCCCCACAACTTGCCACTGACATCCCAACTATGCCCAGAAACTACCAACTGTGCCCTTCTAAGACCCAAGTGCACCATGGTAAAAATTAGCACTATCTAAGCACACTTGGGGGCATTCTAATCCATTCTAGCCTTCTAGGGCACAGTTTGTTCTATTAGGGTGTAGTTAGTTAACAGAAAGCACATGTTTTAATCAGAATTTGCATCTAGGACTTCTATTTCTTTCTAGGACCTAGAGTAGATGTTTTTGTGTTACTAATGGTGCATTTTTAGCATGTGGTGATCATTGGATGAAGATATGATCATAACAAACTATTAATGCTTGTTTACAAGATGTTGTTGAAGACCCTATGTGTTTATCAAAACCATGTGTGTGGATTTCTTAGGTTAAATAACACTTTGTTTGGTGCTTAAAATTAACTTTTTGTTTTCTTCTTGGCATGTCTATATCATTTAAATCCATAGGATTTGCATGGATGTATCCTCTCCCCTCACTATTTGTGGATCTTGGGTGTAAGAGAAATCTGTGTAACTTCTATAGTGAAGCTTGTCTTGGACCAAGATATCTGATATTGGGTATGCCAAGGGATGACTTCAAAGTGGTAATAGGACAAATCTAGGTCATTCTAGCTTCTATATTAAACTCAATTATGGTGAAAGTCATGTCAGTGGTATTATTGCATGATAGCTCTCCTCCAGCACCCTTGTGGTTCGTCAAACCCCGATTCTTGGGGCTAGGAGACCTTCTACAAAAGTTTATCATTCTCTTGTAGAAAGGAATGCCCTCACTAAAAAAATTGTTTTAGTGGCCAAAATCATTTCTATCCACTAGCTCAAGGGTTCACCCATGCCCGTGGAGACATCCTACATTCTTGCGGTCCTTATTAGAGACAATAGTCCCTTGGGAAGTCATGCCCCTTGGGAAGTGGATCTTGGTAGCACTGAGAAGTGAGTGCACTATAAGGGGGAGCCTGTGGTGCCAAGGTCCTAAGTTGTCTACTTTAGATAAGTGCAACTAAACTTTAGTACAAGTAAGAATTCAGTGGATATAGTCCTAAAGCCTAGGTTGTGGTGTGTTTGTTCACTTTTAACAACAACTATTCTTGTCTTAATGTGTCTTGCATGTGTGTAAAACATTAATCAAGATAAAAACCAACTCTAAAATTTATAGCTTGAACCTTGTCACAACATTACACATTGTCAAAATGTTAAAAATTTTGTCAAAACTTTGTAAACTTTGGTTTAATACATTCAAGACTTGGAAAACATGGGCATTTGTGATCCTAAACGTGCTTGGCATAACATAGATTTTATCCTTGCATAGAAATTACTTGCACTAACCTTAGTTTGAGCCTCATTATTGCATCATATAGGCTTCATCTTGCATCTTTTATTCCTCACATAGTATTCTTCATCTTTCATATTGCTTTCATTCAGGTTTAGCCTACATTCTTTGCATTTCAACCCCCAAATTTGCACTTTACAATGTCCATCTTGCATCTTTGCATACCCAAACCTGATCTTGAACACTTTAACCATCATTCTAGTTGTCATACACATAATTTTGAACCTTCATTCTAGTCTTAGAATTTTCCTCTACTATCTAGCTCACTCTAACATCAATCTGGAAACCCTAACACTTCAAATTGCCTTAGTTTTAGCCTAGTTTACCAACTACACCCTGAAACTACCAACTATGCCCAAACTAGCCCCAACTGCACCATAGGCATAATTGGTATTGTCTAAGCACACTTGTTTGTCTAAGGACATAGTTTGGGCTTCCAGACAACATCTCGAGGCTCCAATAGTGTCCTTGGGTACCTGGGTAGGTTCTCTTGTATCAACATGCCCAGATTTGCATTCTACATCTCCTAACCCTCATTGTCTTCACTTAGGACATCATTCCATGAATTTTAACCTTCATTCTATATCTTCTAACACATCATAAAATCAACCCCAACATCCTAGCTTCCTGGCATAGCAATTTGACAACCTCCCTCCTTAGAATTAGCAACTATAACCTAGCTTCCCAACTGTTCCATGAAAAACTACCAACTACACCATAGGTATAGTTGCTACTATTGGAGAACACTTGGTGCTATTAGAGTGTAGTTGGGCACTTGTGTGACCATTTTGGGCCTCCAAACTATATTTTGGTACCCTAAAATTGCATTTAGATGCCATCATAGGTCCTCACTCTACATCTGACCCAAAATGACATCTTGCACCCAAAACCTCATTTTTCATCTTAGGACATGTCTATATTATATATCCAATCAGAATAACCACCATTTTGAGTCACCTAAACATAATTTTGAACCCCAAAACCTTTGAATTTAGTCAAAAGTTTGAACAAAGTATGGGTCCTAGAGTATCTCCTAGTGTTGATGGATGATGGATCTTGACTAGCCTTTTTATATTTTCTTATCATTTTCTTTGGTCAAAATCTATCTATGTATTGATATATTTTACTTTTTCATCTTTATCATTTTGATCTTTTTGTCTTGTATCACTTTTTGGTCAAGATCTAGAGTCCATTATCACAAGGTTAAACTCCTAGACAAAATACTTTCTAAATATTTAACCTAAGTTCAAAACCTTGCATATACCCTTATCATTACCATAATCATATCCCTAGTATCCCTAAATGTCATTTTTACTTACCCTAGTGGTATATACACCTCATCTTGCATTGTTCAAAACCTTAGCATCATTTCCACTATCAAATCCTATCAACTTGTCTATCAACCAAATTGTCTTCTTGGTCACTTATCCTCATTTTGTATATCCCAATCATCATTATCAACCCTAGAGCACTATCCCTTTGATAGTCCACCTTTCATACATCATCTTATAGTGTCATTACCAAGTCCAAGGTCCAATCCTAACCTTCATTTTGCATACCCTAACCTTCATTTTGCATACCATAATCTTCATTTTACATACCTCCAAAATGTCACTTTGCATTTGCATTTACATAGTTTCCCTAGGAAATTTTCACCTTGCATATCAATACCCTACTTCATTTGTCATTTTCCTAGGTTGCATAACATCCTTAAACACCTAAAAATCCAAAAAAATACTCACATCTTGCATACCCACATCCTAATTATCAACTTTTGACCTGTTTTACCAACTGCACCCCTGTTTTACCAATTGCACACTTCAAGTGTATAGTTGGTAGTTTCAGAGTGCACTTGGTAGTTTTAGAGCACATTTGGTAGTTTTATAGTGCACTTGGTAATTAAGGGCTTCATTATAGGTTCCAAAACCCTAGTTTACACATTCACACCTAGAATTGCATCCCTAAACCTTGCAAAACACTCTAAACCACTCAAATCATTCACATTTTACATTTTAGGAACCTTAACACCTCTGTTTACCCATTGCATACCTCCTACTTACCAACTTCTTACCTTTAGGGCCCCAATTGCATGACAGGTAGACTTGGTACTATTTGAGTGTAGTTGGTAGTTTAGGTGTGCACTTGGGAGGTATGGAGTCCATTTAGGTTTTCCTCCACTTCCTTTGCATCGTTAGGTATCATGCCAGGACTCACTAGGACACAATAAACTTATAGACCTAAAGAACTTTATAAAGCTTTGTTTTCTAAGGTGCCAACACAACTAAAACCTTGTCCAAGACAAAAGAAGAGCAAGAAAACACAACAAACCTTTGACAAAGGCCAAATTGATGCATCATGACCATTACTTGCAGACCCCTTAAACATGTATCCACAAGATCACTATAACCAAGAGATGATACAACAAACCTTAAACAATGCACCTACAATGAGATTTCCTTCAAAAAATTCCACTATACGTGGGATGGTTCAATGGAGTCTTGACTTTGAACCTATATTCATGTTGATACCACTGAGAGGTGGAAGTGTACCAACCACACCTGAGGATGAACAAACACACTCCTTTGAATTCAAAAAACCCAATGCAAGTACCTTCAACTATAATATGTCAAACACACAAAAAGGTATTGTGCACCTAAGTGATGACTCTAACACTAACTATGGCATCACTATTGAAGAAATGGCTAGGGCATGTTAAGAAAAAAAATTCCACAAGAACTTCAAACTTTTGGTAGCCCAAGAAATTGTCAAATTCAACCCAAACTTGGAGGGACCTAAGTCAAAACATCAAACCAACACAAAAATTGAAAACATACAACCCATGATCAATTTGGAATTAGATAAGGGAAAACATCCTGTGGATTTTTCAAACACAATAATGGTGCCTATAAGGTGCCATGAAGAATCAACCATAGAAATCCTCCAAAGTACATTTGAATACATCAACATTAATCCCTTTTTTGATGAACCACAACCAATGAAGGGAAATAATACTATTCCTAAGTACCCCAAAAGGATGTTAATACTTGACTTTAATCACATGATGCAACAACAAGATTCACCTAAAGGGACTTGTACTCTAGGGATGCCAAACATACCTCCTTTGGAGGAAAATCAACAAAGTGCACCTTTGCTCCTAACTCTACCAAGTGTTATGGAATCAAATGTTATGGAGCTTCCCAAAAGTACATAATGTGAAATGTCAACTACAATAATGCATATTGATACACAAAGGAGAAGTCTTATTGATATTACACCTATACCCAAAAGAAACATGCCTGATTTTTAAATAAACATGATGTCCCACGGAGAAAACTCTAACACACAAAGGTGCCAAAACAACAATACCAACATGGTGGTTGATTCTCAAGGACATAATCAACTCCCATGAAAACATCAACCTACAATGGTATAAGGACTTAATTTTTCTAATGCTCAACCAAATATAAATCCAATTAACACATATGCAACATATCAATAGCAACATCAAGCACAACAAAAACCTCAAGTGGTGCAAGCATCTAATGTCCACTTGACTTCCATGCAATGTATCAAAAACAATTCCAAAAAATACAAGCCATGTTTTCTAAGCAACAAGAGCAACTCAAAAAATAGTTGGAATACCAATAACACCTTGAGTAACAAATTGGTTACCAACAACATCTATTACAACAACAACATGTGCAACAAAAACCTCAACAAATACCTCTACAACAACAATCACATACATGGTCTCACATACAACCAATAGAGGTATTCCAATAGAAACCACAAAAAGTACCCCAACATGTACACAATAGGGACCCTTTTTTCTTTGAGGTACTAACATACCTCCACTACCTAGTGACACATCACCAGATTCATTAGACATAGAAATATTAGAACTAATTAGACATAGCTCCCAGCACAGCAAATGGTCTACTCATAGGCAAAAAAGACTTGAAGGGAGAGCTATCATGTAAAACCCTAATGAAGAGCTATTGTAACAATTCAAACAACTTTCCAAACAAGTCAATACATTGGGAGTCCAAAAGAAAAAAACTCTATATATAGAAAGGGAATTATGTCCTAATCCATTTGACAAAATGTTTGTATATATCTCTATTCACAAAACACTTTGAGGCTCCAAGATTTGAAAAATATTGAAGAAAAGGAAACCTTTTTTGTCACATTCAATAATTTTGTGCCTCTTGTATCAAACTTAATGAGGATCCCACTTACCTCATGATATTGTTCCCCCATTCTCTAGGTGGGCTCGCACTTGAATGGTACTCCAAACTTCCTGGTACTATCAAATCTTGGTCAAAGCTAGTAGAAAAGTGTGTCACCCACTTTTCCTTTAACATTACAAATGAGGTGACACTTTTTGATTTGTGCTTAACTAAACAAAAGATGGGAGAACCATTCTTCACATTCTTAGTATGTTGGAGAAGCTTAGTCAATCAATGCTTACTAGACATTCCTGAAAAAAGGTTAACTTGTGGATTGGAAACTTAATCCCTGACTTAATGTATGAACTCAAAATCAAAAGTCCAAGTGCCATTTCTAAATTGATGAAAAAAGGGGCTAGCATTGAAGATGCTCTTATTCATAAAGGAATCCTCAAGATGAACAAGGAAAACACAAACACCAACTCGTCAAATGACAAGGAAATTTTTTTCTCCAAAAACAAGAATGTGACTAATGATGGCATTGTGGATGCATGTATGATTAGCATGACACAACCTCAACTGACTTTGAAAGGTGAAAACCCTACAAATTCACAAATTCCCAATCAAACACCACCTCCACAACATAAAATTGAGACTTCCACATAGGATGGACCTCGGAGACATCCTATAATAAAAGATAGAAAATTCACACCATTGGGAATACCTCTTGAAATTTCACTTCAACAATTACTCAGTAATAACTTCCTATAGTTACCCCCAATCAAAGATGAGCCACTGACTAAAGCTTCTTGGTGGGATGACAATTTTTTTTGTGATTACCATCACACTAAAGGGCATAAAACCTCATCATGCTTCTAACTAAAGCATGCAATACAATACCTTATTGATGATGGTGACATCACAGTCAATCCATCACTACTAGCATTCAACTTTGATCACACTATCTTCAAAGATACTTTGGGAAATCATGAGAAAGAGAAACCTAAACTTAAACTCACAAGGTAATGTGAATTACACATGCACTAGATTTGACTACACCATTAACTATTTCAATGAGTCAGATTCTAGCATATCCACATTCACCTTAAAGGTTAAAGACCCTTGTTGTGCTATCACTACATGTTATACCAAGATCACTTTGACTGAACTCTCATCTAGACCTACTACCTCTACTAGACCTGCACCCCCTAGTAGACTTGTCACTCCTACTTCATCTAACTATAGCCTTGTTGAATAGCTCAGCAAGACCCCTATGCAAATATCCATCTTGGACCTATTCTGTGCATCCCCCCAACATCAGAAGATCTTGGATCAAGCCCTTAAAGAGTCAGTAGTCCCAGATAACATCAATGTTGCCCAGTTCCAAGCCATGGTGGGGAACCTATTTGCATCACAACATATCACCTTTTACCCTTGGGATATTCCTAAAGATAGACCAAATCACAATGATCCCCTTCACCTTGAAGTCTTTTTCCACAATGTTAAAGTCAGACGTGTCTTGATAGATGGAGGACCAGGGCTAAATTTTTGTATGCTTAAAGTAGTCAAAAGGTTTGGGTTATTTTGAAGATGATGTCGATCCCTCTCAAAGAATCACAATAAAATCCTATGATAATGGTGAATGCTTCTCTATGGGGGTCATCATCTTACCTATTAGAGTTGGTCTGGCTACTAAAGACACATTATTCCATGTCCTAGATATTGAAATGAATTGCAACATGATACTAGGACACCTTTGGCTTCATGTTATGAAAGAAGTTCCATCTACATATCATCAATGTCTGAAGTTTTCCTACAACAATGTGGAGGTTACTATTCCTGGCGATCTAGATCGCTTCTAGTTTTGTGCTAATTTAAGAGATGCTACTACATATCAAGTCCCAAAAAATAATGTAGCACAACCCACAAATTCCTCTAAATATGTGGATGCAAATATACTCCTTAGTAAGGCCAAGGAACAACTAAAGATTGAAGACAAAGAGTGTGGAGATTACTTTCTATCTCAGGTATTCCACATTAGCGAGTCACCACTTTCTCCCCAATCTTATGTTAAATCACATCTATTACAAGACCAACATTGTAAGATCAATACACAAAATTCCACTTCTATCAACTTCACTGGTGGAGGTAGCCTAGCTAAAGGACATATCAATGAGAATACATCTTTATGTATTGAGAAAGAAAAAGTAGAACACAAACACACTTTGATATCTCCTAGCAAGTATATTGAACTTGGGTTTACTATCATGCAAAAACAAGGCTATTATGGTCATACTAGTCTTGGATATAAGAAAAAAGGAATAATTGAACCTATTACTACCAAATGAATACCTCCTAGTTTGTATCTTGGATTCAAACCATTTCAAATAGGTCCTTCAAGTACTATAATACCTATGTGTAAGACAATGGATGTTTTGAATGATGAAGAGGCATCTGAGGATACCCATCCTAAAGCCAACAATCCTTTAGCTTTTGAGCATGAACCCAATGATACCACTTAATCAGATAACCAAATATCTACCTCCAATCAAAGTCCATTCAATATTGATGATGACATCCCCTCGAGTTATCCTAAAATGTTGGATTGGGACCAACATGGACCACCAATTTTTGATGAACTTGAAAATGATGATACTCTTGCAATAGACTTTGAAATCTATGAAGGCATTAAAATTGGTGATCATAAAGAATAAATTTCTCTTAAAGAAAACACATTGGAATATTTTGGGGAGCCAACTCCACCTTCTAGTTGCAAAGTGAAAAGAACAAAAAGTTGACAAAAGTAGATCTCTTGGTGAAAACTGAAAGGTGCCATTAGACCATCAAAATTTAAAATGTGAGTAGCTCCCAAGGATAAAAGATTAAAATGATGATGCCATGAATATTAGTGTTCTAGTTTTCAACATGCCACAAAGTCTTTTTAAGCTATCTCAATCAGCCTTCATGTTGGAAGTCATTCATCTCAATCCTCCCAATCCTTCCTTATATCCAACAATTTATCCCCAAATCTAGTGACCTAACTTGTCCAACACCCAAATGAAATCTTTATCCAACAACCCTTTTCATATGTCATCATAAATGACATCCCATACAAAGAATCCTTTGACCTATTTATCCTCAAATGCCTTGATTTGAAAGAGGTAGACACTATCTTACATATGATACATGATGGTATATCTTGAGGTCTTTCCAGTGGTTTTATCTGAGCTATAGACTCAGAATGAATCCTACATAGTTATGGTTAGTTGTGAGTCTAGAGGTTATCAACTAGTAACAATAATAATCGATTTCCTCTTAGCATTTTCCAACAATGTCCTTGATTCCATCTAAAAGTCCTAAAAAATATCAAAAAAATGGCAAAAAGTACTAAAAAATATAAAAAATTTAGCAAAAAGTCATGAGAAAAGAAAAAAAAGTGAAAAAAAGTCATGAAAAAAAGGATGCCTCGATGAAAACTTGAAAAATAGGAATCTTGGCACAAAAATTTGAGTCAAGAGAAAAATTCTGTTCAAAAGTGAGGCAAACAAGCATTTTGGGCAAGTACCATGGTGAAAACCTAGCAAACAGGTGCCATGTGTAATCAGTTGGTGTTTATCCATCTATCATGATTCCATCTAGCTTTCTCCCCTTTTACTATTCCTTGATCATATCCTTCATCTTGCAAGACATCTTTGGCTCCTTGACCATGGTTCAGAAACTGGTTAATATCCATTGTTATTTTACTTGATGCATCACCAGTTTGTACATACTCTGACATGGGCCTTTGTACATAGTTTGCATCTTGTCCAAGGGAATATTACCTACATGGTGCATGAGTTTGAACATGAACTAGGGGCATATCCCTAAGAAATTTTTATCCATTAGACCTATCGCATAATAGATTAGAGCTAACACTTATATATGCTTTTACAATCTTGAAAAAATCCTAAAAGTTTAAATAGGATCCTGAAAAAATCCTAAACATTCAAATATGATCTTGAAAAAATTCTAAAAACCATAAAATGTCCTAAAAGAAATCCATAAAAAATAAATCATAAAATGGCCTGAAATAATCCACAAAAATCATAAAATGTCCTAAAGTAATTATAAAAAATCGTAAAATGTCCTAAAGAAATGAGTCACACCAAAAACATAAAATATCCTCAACAACCCTAAAAATCACAAAACCCACCAAAAATTTGTAATAAACCTTGTACATAACCATCCCTTTTACATAAACACTTGCACTTTTGCAGATTGAAATTCTGAGCAGTACACTTTCAAGACAATCACACTACCTAAGCTATGTGAACCAACAATCAATCCAACATGTCACTATAAACCTATAAATTGAATCCACAATCCGAACTATCACATGATCAACCTATCAAACACTATTTGCCAACTTCAAACACTAAAAAGAAAGTTATAATGGACAAGAATAGCTATTGGCTCACACTGTTTAGTGAGTGGTTTTTTTTTTAATCTTCTTTGATCATGTTCCTATGCTACTCGATGATATAAACTAATCTATGAGAGTGGCTGGGATGGTTCATGGTCATCTTTTATTTTTTGTCTATTAAAATGTACCTTTGAGAGTCTGAGGCATGTATACATGCCATAGGAAGGACAAGGTCATTTTTTGTCTGCATCGTGCTTGTTTACACAAAAGGTTTACATGTTACACTCTGGACCTTTATGCCATGATGCATTGCATTACATTTTTCCATATAAAAACAAAGCTCCATTTGAAATATAGTGCACTTTACAAAAGAAAAAGTTTTCTCATCATACTAACAATTCCCCATTTCATCTCTTCCATCTTTTGTGTCTTCTTCATCTGCTACCTTGCATCTCATTATCAAAAAATTGACCTACCATATGCATTTCTTAATCAATTTCTTGAGGGGGCACCCATATATATCATTCCTACTAGGGCATGCTATTATGGCCTTCTCTTCAATTTTCTTTGACACAATTCTCTAAATCACATTGTATCAAAGAGGGGAAAAATGTAGACCCTCAAAAATGGTTCGCATCTATAGTTTGATCAAAATGAAGCTCCATTTGACATATAGCACACTTTTTGAAAGAACAAGTTTTCACCTCATTCTAACTAGTCCTCATCTCATCTCTTGGGTCTTCTTTCATTCATTTCTTCATTCACCACCATGATCATGTGTTCAAATACACCAAATTATCTTCATCTTGCATTCTTGCATTCTTGCATCATCCTACACTATCTATCAACCTTCTAGGGATTTCCACTAGTCCATCCTTAGTTTGACATTTTTAAAACCAAGTTTGACCAAATGTGACCATTTTTGACTAATTTCACTCATGTTCTAACTTCTTTCCACCATTTTGGGATGCACACAAAGTTTAGGTCATTTTGAGTCTAGTCAGGCTATTTTTGGTCCCCAGATCCTTCTAGGGTGTAGTCTACAATTTTAGGGTGCACTTGGTACTGTCATAGTGCATTGGGTCTTACTAAGTGCACACTGGGTGCATTTTGGGGACACTTGGGGTAGTAAGGTGCCCAAAATTGCTCCGTAACACCTATGTTGTACTCTAAAGGCCATAAATTTTGTGTTTCAACTCCAATTTATGAACTGTTTGTTACATTGGATTCATATCTTTGTTGCAAACAAATTGAGCTATCATTTTCATTATTTGGCCACTATCTTGAGTGGTAACCCTTGATAATACTCTTGGGCCATTGAATTGACATCACTTCTTCATGCTAATTCATCCCATTTTCTTATTCCACTAACTCTGATCTTTTGGCCAACCTGATTGTATCTCAACAATGTCTATCATCATTTATATTCTCTTCCACATAAATTTCACATCATTTTTGGAACCATTTTACCAACATCAAAAACCATTTCAAATCAACTCAAAATCATATCATATCAACTTAGAATCACCAAAAATTAGTCCTAATCAACCCAAAATGTGTCAAACATCCCAAATATATCATCATTAGTCCAATCCTATGCATTGTTGAGGCTTTCAGTGCCTTAGAAACCTATCAATCTAACCTTAGTAGTGTCATGGCTCTCAGTGCTAGGTCAAACTGTCACCTGATCTTTGAAATTGTTGAGTCTCTCAGTGTTGGATCATGGCCTTATCAACAATTTAATATCATTGATAGTGTCTATCAATGTTATTATGATCAACCCTATCAACTGATCTCAATCTTGTAGAATTTTATAATGTCAGTTAAATGTTACGTATTTTTAATTCATGCCATGTGTCCTTGGCATGTTATCAATTTTAATCAATTGATCAATTTGACCATGGCTTTGGTCTATCCATCATCATTCTAGTCAATCTCCATCATCATTACACTTCATCAAAGGATTCTTTTGCATTTATTTAATGAAACTGGCCAATCATCTACTAACTCTTCCTATAGGATTAAACAATCCATAATTTAATCCTATGTCATTACTAATTATTATTCCTAACTAACTTCCTCAATTAATTAATTTTATTAATTAATTGGTTCACAATTCAAAAACCATGGAAATTCTCAATTTCCTAAGTCATATTTTCCACCATTAATTCCATTTTCACTAATTTCTATTTGTGTGGAATAATGTATTTTTAATGAAAATATTCCACATAATATTGACATCACCGTAACACATGGGCATGACACATCATGGATTCTCCTTTGACAATTGGCTAAGATATGTTATAATACAATATTCTTATTCTCTTATGCACATCCATATTTGGCTTCCTTTGTCATAGATTCTTAGCTTTAAGTGGGTTTGAGGTGTCATATGATGCGTCATAGATTCTCTTCCATCTTTAGCCAAGTTTGACTTCCAAGTGTCATACAATCCTTCACTTGGAATCTTGTGTCATATGAATCATGGATTCTATAAGGAATCTCTTGCCATGTCACATATCCAAGGGTGACAAATCCTTTGCTCTCACCTTGTGTGTTGATTATACAATGAGCATTCTTCCTCTCATTTTTGGTGCCTAGTTTTCTCATTTTTTTCACTCTTGCTCTCATATTCAAATAACATCTTCAAGTATTCTCATAGCACCATCATTATCATAGGATTTTTTTTCAACATTGTGTGTACTATAGGAAATTTGGAGCTACATCATATGGAGAAGAAAGAAGGACATGGGAGCTACAAGTGAAAGAGGGAGTTTTAGATTTTCTTTCTTCTTTTGATTCATTTGGCTTTCATAGTAGACTAGAGGGTGTTAATATATGATTATTGAGTTTTTGATTGGCTCATAGTATGGTAGACATTAGCCCATTTTCTAGGTCCTACAGTTATTAGCCAACTAGTCTTTGACCATACTTGAAAATTCTAGATTTTTCATCCTTGTAGGAAAATCTCATTCTCATTTAGACATGGTTCCTAATATCTTTGACAAGATGGATCAACTGAAGTGCTTCTCCTCAAAGGATACTTCAACTCTAAGGGCTAATTAAGGATCCAAACTATCAAAGTTCTTATGACCACTTTCCTGACTTTGAATGGATTATTACTAGTGCTCTAATACCACTATATGTAGAGGTAAGGGTGGTGTATGGATGGCCCAACTATAGCTTCAACAATTTGTTTAAGTTACCTAGTATTTCCAAGGCCTTAAGTGCTCAAATACCCTCAAAATCTAACAATACCTCCTCCCCAAGGTTCAAAATTCTAGGGTTGATATATTTTTATGGTTATGACTTGGATTTAGGGATTATTAAGGTTTCAAATAGGTTTCAACTATCCAACTCTTCAAATATCCTAAAATTTCCTTTTAGGCCTAGTTGCCCCAATTAGGCCTCCAATTAGAAAGATGCTTGTTTTAATTTCAAATTTCCCTAAGAACTAAATCAACTATATGGATTATTAGATACCAATTTTTCCATTCTTCAACATATCCAAAGCTTACCTAGGATTATTTTGGACCAAATCTGGTTGTCCTGATAGGGTGGCTCTAAAATGCATAAAAAGAGGGAAAATTAACAAAGGAACTATAAGTGTTCTTCACTTCCCAATCTCCCCACTTTAGAAATTTTTTTCTTAGGTATTAAATGTCATAAATCCAAAAGGAATTAGAATCAAAGTTCCTACAACACCAAAAGCCCCAAATCACTTCATTCAAACCCTTAATACTAGGGCTTTCTAATTCAATGTTGTCCCCATTCTTCTAAGATTAAAAAAAGTGGATTAACCTTGTGCTTGGCATACTCAATCACTTAAAAATATTAATTTATAGCCTCCAATGGCTAGAGCTCCTATTGCTACTCGATACCTACAATTTCATTCACCATTCACACTCCTATCTTGGTGATCACCATCAACAAACTCTCATCTCCATACGTTAGGGTTAGTACATCATTGTATAGGTTAGGGATGAGTCATTCCATGACAATAAGAAATTCATTCATGGAATGAACATCTAAACATCAAATATTTTCCAAAATCAGCAATAAAGAACACTATTCCTAAATGTTGTCCACACTAAAATGCAAGACCATAAATTTGAAAGCAAATTCAAAACATATGAAATGGATTCATACTAGGTATAATGTCTAATCATAGTCAACCACCATTGGTTCACAAACAAAAATGGAATTTTTTCTAGTTTTCATCAAGAAATGGAGTTTTTATTGATTCCAAGCACAATCCATACAGAGTGAAGCTCTCTAGTTACTTCCTATTATACAATACCTTCAAAGGTTCATAAAACCTCCATAGCAACTAATCCATTTGATTGAAATCAGTCTTCAACACTAGTTATGCATAAAACAACTTAAGGAAACTTTCCCTCAAAAAGAGAACTAACCATTTTAATTCAAAGACTTGAATTTCCAACTTAAATTTTATTTCTTAAAAATAACTAGTTAACCTTTCCAACTTGCCTCTTAGGTCCTTTATACCAAATTAACAAACTTAGGACTCCTAAATATTTCATTTGAATCCATATGTCCTTTCTACCCATAAATCCTCATTTGAGATCCTAAGGCCCTTCATAAACCCTTTACCATTCATTACATATTTGGAATTTTAAAAACCTCCTAAGATCATGATAACACCTTGAACATGCCAATTAACTAGTGCATAGTCTGCTTTGCCATTTATCAACCTTTCTTCCTCCATGATGATCTTTTCTTATGCTAATGCTCTTTGTTATCAACCAAGTGTTATTTAACTATCATTTATAATTCCACATTTTCATCCTTTTAGAAAAAATTCCTTCTCCTTCAGACATGGTTCCTAATCTCCTTGACAAGATGGATCAACTCAAGTACTTCTCCTTAAACGATACTTCAACTCTAAGTGCTAACTGAGGATCCAAACTATCAAATTTATTAAAACCACTTTCCCAACTTCCAAAAAATTCTTACTGGTGCTTTGAAACCACTTGATTTAGAGGTAAGGGTGGTGTATGGATGGCCTAACTAAAAGTTCAATAATTTTTGTAAGTTGTTTAGTATTCCCAAGGCCTTAAGTTGTCAAATACTCTCAAAAACTAACAAGACCTCCTCCCTAATGTTTAAAATTCTAGGGTTGATATATTTTTATGGTTATGACTTGGATTTAAGGATTCTTAAGGTTTCAAATAGGTTTCAACTCTCCAACCCTTCAAATCTCCTAAAATTTCCTTTTAGGTCCAATTGCCGCAATTAGGCCTCCAACAATAAAGATGTTTGTTTTTCTCCCAAATTTACCAAATAACTAACTCAAATATATGGATTTTTGGATACCTATTTCACAATTATTCAAAATATCCAAAGCTTACTTAGGATTCTTTTGGACCAAAACTGATTGTCCTTATAAGGTGGCTCTAAAATGCATAAAAAGAGGGCACATTAGCAAAGGAACTATAAGTTCTCTTTACTTTCTAGTCTCCCGTCTTTATAAAAAAAATTCTTAGGTCTTAAATTTAATCAATCCAAAATGAATTAGACTCAAAGTGCCTGCAACAATAAAAGACCCAAATTGCTTCCCTCAAATCCTTAAAACTAGGGCTTTATAATTCAATGTAGTCTCCATTCTTGTGGGATCAAAAAAAGGTGGATTTACCATTTTCTTGGAATAATAAATAACTTTCAAACATTAAACTATAGTTTCTAATGGCTAGAACTCCTACTGTTGCTCCATATGTACACTTTCATTCACCATTGACACTCATTTCTTGGGTGATCACCATCAACAAAGTCTCATCTACATATGTCATGGTTAGTACATAATTCTATGGGTGAGGTATGAGTCATTCCATTAGAATCGACAAGTCATTCATGGAATAATCATCCAAACATAAACTTTTTGTCAAAATCAGCAATAAAGAACACTATTCCTAAATACTATCTGCACTAAAATGCAAAACCATAAATCAGAAAGCAAATTAAAAGCATATGAAATGGATTCATATGAGAGATGTATAAAAATGGTCAAAACACCATTGAATAACAAATAAAAATGGATAAACTTTAAGCTTTCATCACAAAATAGAGTTTTCATTAATTCCAAGCATAATCTGTACAAAGTGAAGCTGTCTAGTTGCTGCCTGCCATACAATGCCTTCAAAAGTTCATAAAAATTTTCTAGGAACTACTCCAACTAATTGAAATTGGTTTTTACCCTTAGTTATCCATAAAACAACTTAAAATAACTTTCCCTCCAAAGGAGAACCAACAGTTGGAATTCAAAGATGCAAGTTTCCAAATTACGTTTTATTGGTTTAAAATAACTTATTAACCTTTACAACTTTCCTATTAGGTCCTTTATAAAAAATTAAAAAACCTAGGACTCCTAAATAATTTATTTGAATTGATATGTCTTTTTTACCCATAAAACCCCATTTCTGATCCTAAGGCCCTTCACAAGCCCTTTAGGATTCATTTCATCTTTGGTATTTTTAAAACCTCATAAGGCCATGATAGGCTCTAGAAAATGCCAATTAACTAGTGCATGGTCTTCTTTTCCATTTATCAACCTTTCTTCTTCCATGATGATATTTTCTTGTGCTTATCCTCTTGCATTAGGGATATTCCTTAACTAGAAATATAAATTATTTTCTTCACCCTTACTCTCAGACTTCATCAGTAACACTACAAGCTAGATAGCATAGGTTCTTGATATTTTCTTTGTATTTCCTTGGCTTATAGTTCCTATTTTTTTTAGTACATCTAGAAATATGACCAATATTTATATGTGAGAAATGTTGACAAAATATCTAGTGCTTGCCTCGAGATTTGTGACAAGGACTTAGTTGCCTCATGTGTACTATAGGTTTAGTGGTTGTATTGGTCACTAATAGATTAGTCTTTTGATGCAATGAAAACCCCACTCTAACAATTTGTATCAAATCTTGGTCACATTTTTAATCCTTAGGCCCTTAGGTAAAGCTGAGGGGGATTTTGTCAAAAAAATGTTGAGTATTCCCCTTAGGATTTATGAAAAGGGCTTAACTACCTCCTATGTACTATAGATTGAGTGGTTGTATTGGGTACTAGAAGATTAATCTTTTGGTGAAACAATAACCCCACTCTAATAAAAAATATTTAAAGTAAAATTTATGTTGCAGGAGCACCCACACAAATATCTTTTCTTGGGATGTGCCGGAACCATTGTGGGGTTAGTTTTCCTATTCTATAATGATCTAGAAAATTCTATAAGCTATTCTAGCAAGATCTGTAACATTCTATAAGCCATTTTGGCAAGAGATCTCTTTGGGTTAGTTTTCCTATTTTGTAATAATCTAGAATGTTCTATAGATTTTCCTAGCAAGTATAATAGAGTTTTTAGGTTTAGGTTTAGTCAAGTTTCTAGATACAAAGTTATGGGAAGAAGAAATCTTTTGGAGACCAAGTGTATATACTGTTCATTTGATGAATCAATTAGAAGAATATTGTTATTTATCTTTTTCTAGTGTTGGTTCCTTTTTGTTTTTAATTTCATTGAATTTATCTCTCCATCATTTTTGGTATCAGAGCTCAAGGAAAGCTCCTGAGGCAATTGGATTTTATATCTAGATCATAGTCAGAAGCTGGAATTATCAAACATGGTCACCAATGCTAAACTGGAAAAGAAGATGCAAGAACATGAGAAATCCAATAAGAAGTTATTGGATAAATTTGAGAAGCTGAAGGGCTAGATGGAAAAGAGAGAAAATATTTCCTTAGAGAAAGAGGAAGAAGAGGAAGATGAGCATGCCCCTGAGTAGGAGGTGGTTAACTTACCTGTAGACTAGAGATACTTCATAGAAGCCCTTTAAAGAGTTGGCAAGAAGGATACCAAAGGTGACCTACCCATCTTCTCAAGAAAGATGGATGTTGATGCTATTATGTATTGGATAGAAGCCTTAAATTTTAAATGTGAAAATATAGCAAAAAAGGACAAGGTAACAATTTCCAAGTAAAAGTTGAAGGGACTAGCCCTCACTTGGTGGAATTTCACCCAAGGAGAAAGGGTCAAAGGAGGTAAGAACATGATAACTTCATGGGAAAGGATGTGTGCCAAGGTGAGAGAAACATAATTACCTAAGGATTATGAAATCTAACTTCATCAAAGAAGAAAAATTTTAAGACAAAAGGAGCTAGATGTCACAACTTGTACTAAAGAATTCCAAAAATTAAGCCTAAGGGCAAAGTAGAGTGAATGTGAAAGTGTAAAAGTTGCTAGATATCTCAATGGATTGAGGTTGAAAATTCAAGAAGAACTTAATTTATTATGTCCTGATACAATATAGAAATGTTATCAACTATCATTGAAGGTGGAAGCCAAATTGAAAAGAAGGCAAGAACAAAATAGAGAGGAAGAGAAAAAAAATAAAAGAGGAGAGGAAGCTAGAATGAATCAAGAGATAGAAGATAAAATGAGATTCCTAATGAGGGAACTTAAAAAAGGGGAAGAAAATTTAGTGGGACTAAAAGAGGAGTTGAAGATAAATATGGAAAAAGAAAATAGTGATTTGGACAAACAATCCATTGAGATTATAGAAGCTTGTGAAGGTGAAATAGAGAACTTACTTTTCAATGAAGAAAAGACTTCTACATTGGAAGGAAAAAATGAACAAATTTATGCTGATATAAAAAGTTTCCAACAAATAGTTGTTGATGAACCTTATGATAAAAAGGTTCTTGAAGATAGGAAAGAGGTAGAAGTGGTAATTGTTGATGAGCCTTGTGATGAAAAGGTTCATAAAGATGGAAAAGAGGTGGATGTGTTGGTTCTTGATGGAACCAAGAGATGGCATTTGAAGTTAAGAAAGAAAGTGGTATGGCCTATCAAAAGGATAATAGTTGCAGCAAAAAAGAAGACTTATGATGAAGCTAAGAGGATAGATAAGGATCAAATAGTGATGAATTTGTCTCCAAGCATGGAGATATTGCAGCGTAAAGACATAAAAAAAAAGGATGTGAAAGTTCCTATATTGAACTAAATTTATGAATTCATATATTATGAGGTCCCTTTTACTTTTTCTAATCCATTTATTATAGGTTTTCAAGATTTCTACTTGAATTCTTATGTGAAAGAGTTTTATGAAAATATGAAAGTTGACTTGGGTACTTGGCAAGAGTACAAACAACAAATACCAAGGAATTGGAAGACAAGAAAGAGGAAGGAAAATCCAAGGGACTTAGATTCTATTGTCCCTAGGTGTACCGTGTTGGAGCACCCACATAAAAATCATTTTTTGGGATGTGCCCAAACCATTGTGGGGTCAATTTTCCTATTTTGTAATGATCCAAAATATTTTGTAAGCCATTCTCACAAGATCTAGAACATTTTGTAAGCCATTTTGGCAAGAGATCTCTTTGGGTTGGTTTTCCTATTTTGTAATAATCTAGAATGTTCCGTAGACTATCCTAGCAAGTATAATAGAGTTTTTAGGTTTAGGTTTAGTCAAGTTTTTGGATACAAAGTTATGGGAAGAAGAAATATTTAGGAGAGAAAGTGTATATATTGTTCATTTGATGAATCAATTAGAAGAATATTGTTATCTATCTCTTTCTAGTTCTGGTTCCTTTTTGTTTTTGCTTTCATTGAATTTATATCTACATCAATTATCCTTATACTTACCATTTTCTGGAAGAAGACTCCTAGTAAGAAATGCTTCCATAATTTCCCATTCCATTTCTTCAAAAGAAAAATATTCATACACATTAGAATAATATGTCATATCAGAAGAAGTAATAACATATTAAGATGTGGAGCTTAATCAAACTCAGAGGTTAAGATTTTCCCACTTCATTTGGTGCACCTTCCCCCATATTTTACTATAGGGGTTTGAGAGCAGTGCCCCTAAGCTCTAGGGGTCAAGGGGAAACACCCCTTATAGATTCTTATGGAAACACCATTAGTGGGGTCAATGGATAGTGCCCCTATGGGGTCTTGGGGTTAGTGGCCCAGGGTGTACTCCCTATCATGATATAGGGTAGAGGTAAGGGGTAGCATCCCTAAATCCAAAATTGAATTTACTATTTTAAAAGGTAGTGAGAGAGTTTTTTTTCTTTTATTAGTCAATTTGTTCTAGCCATAATTTTGCACACAACAAAATCTTGTATAAACAGGCCTAGAGTCAGGTATTTTATGATGTATGATGAGATTGTAGCTTCTTGCAATAATATTGAGCTGTAAGGGACTACAAATTGTAGTTAGGTTGTAATCACTAGATAATAAGAGTATTGGAATCACTGTTTGGTGGATGTATCCAAGGGAATGGTTGAACCATGTTAAAACTTATGTCTTCTATTCTCTTCTTTATGATTTAATATTTTCTTATATTGGTTATACTTGCATGTAATTTTTATTTCTATCTGATTAATCCTAACAAGTGGTACCAGAGCAAGGTTGTTTTTAGTTATTACTCTATAGGAAGGTCTCATGATTAAGTGAGGCTCAAAATTGAGTAGGAGTGATGGAAGATGGAGTAAGCTGAAGGTTGAGAAGCTGAATGGGAAAAACTTTTAGTTATGGAAAATGTAAATGGATGACTATCTTTATCATAAGGATTTATGGCAGCCATTGGAAGGAAAATCCAAGAAATCAATAACTATGATAGATGATTGTGATATTTTGGATACAAAAGAACTTGGAAGTATTCATTTATGCCTAGTGCAATAAGTGGCATTTACTATTACAAAATAAAAGACAACTAAAGGGTTGATGCAAACCCTAGCAAGGTTGTATGAAAAACCCTCCTCTTCAAACAAGGTATTTCTCTTGAAACAATTATTTAATATAAAGATGGAAGAAAGTGGATCTATTGTAGATTATTTAAATGAGTTTAATAGGCTTCCAATAAATTATCTTCTGTAAAAAGTTAACTGTGATGAAGAAATTAGGGCTCTCTTGATTTTGTATTCTTTTCCTAAAAGTTGGAATGGCTTGATAATAGCTATGCATTTTTTTTTTTTTGATCTAATACCCTAAAGTTTGATGATGTGATTGGTGTTATTATAGCTTAGGAAAATCATAGGAAAACCTTAGGTGGATCAACATTAGGAAGTGTTTTGAAGGCACAAAGTAAAGGTAGAATGAATGAGAGAGGAAATAGTTTTGGAAATCGTGCAAAACCAAGAGGAAAATCAAAGAGAAAGAGGTATCAATCTAGAGGACCAAGAGATTGCTAGTGTCATGGGAAACCAAGGTAGAAGAAAGATTGTTGGACTTGAAAGAATAATGAAGAAGATCAACAAGAAGGGAACATAGAGGCAAATGTGGTAAGTAACGAATCCAAAGATGATGTTTTTCTTATTTCTTTAGCAAGTGTTGATTATTCATGGGTTTTAGATTGATGGGATTCATTTCATGTCGCTCCCCATAGAGGCTATTTTATTGATTATATCTAATGAGATTTTGGGCTTGTTTGTCTATGGAATAAGGAACCCTATTAGATTGTTGGAATGGGAAAAATTAAGAATAAGTTGTAGAATATGAATCATTGGCTACTACAAGAGTTAAGACATGTTGCAAAGCTAAGTATGAATTTACTTTTAGTAGGATAAGTGGGTGACAAGGGTTGCACATTTTATTTTAATAATAAAAATTGGAAGGTATCAAAAGGTTCCCTTGTAGTACAAAAAGGTGTTAAAGTAGGAACCTTATATCTTTGTATAGGTCATACTATTCCTTCTACTTTAATTGTTTTAGAGAAAAAATAATGTTTAGTAGCAATTGTTGCAGTTAAGAAGGGAGAAAAAATTATTGCTATAGATTTTAAAATAACATCATGATAGAATAGACTAAGGAACATAAGTGAGAAAGGTATGCAATTTCTTCATTGAAAGAAAATTTTACTCGATTTGAAATGTGTCAATTTTTGATTTCTATGAAACTTATGTGTATGGAAAATAAAAGAGAGTTAGTTTTGTGAAGAATAGGAAGGAAAAGAAAAATGAGAAATTAGATCTTGTGCATATAGATGTATGGGGAGTAGCTCAGGTATCTTCCCTTGGTAGCTCTCATTATTATGTTACATTTATTGATGATGCAACTAGAAAAGTATGGGTTTATTTCCTTAGACATAAATATGATATATTTAAAATTTTTGAGAAATGTAAATTTTTGGTTGAAAATGAGACTGGTAAAAGGATTAATAATCTCAAATTTGATAGTGCTAGTGAGTATTGCAGTAATGAATTTGAAGATTATTGTTCCACAAATGGTACTTATAGGTCAAAAATTATTCCAAGGACTCTATAGGAAAATGGAATGGATGAAGACACGAACATGACAATAATGAAGTGTGCAAGGAGCACAAGATTGCATGTTGGGTTGTCCTTAAAAATGTAGGCAAAGATTGTCAATATTTCTATATATTTTGTTAATAGAGGACCCTCTACTCCATTGGGATATGGTTTTCTAGAGGAAGCATGAAATGGTAAGAAGGTGAGTTACTCTTTTCTTAGAATCTTTGATTGTTAAGCACTCAAACATATAGATTCTAAAAATAGAAAAAATCTAGAAGCTAAGATCAAAGAAATATGTATTTGTTAAATGACATTAATGATTTTTTTATAGGCTTTGGGATTTATAAACTCATAAAATTTCTAGAAGAAAGGATTTCATAAACAATGAGAACATGTTATAAAAAGATCTATTGCAATAACATTAGAAGAAAGAAAATGATTATGTAGTGTCAGATGATACTTAAAAGGATGATGTTCTAGTAGTCCCTCATGCTCCACAACAACTAAAGCAACAAGTACCACACACCCCAATAAATTTTAGATAGTTAAAAAGGATGAGTAGACGTCCATAAATATTTTCTTCCTCTTTGTACTCTATTTTATTAATAGATTTAGGTGGGCCTAAATGTTATGGTGAAGTTGTGCAGGTGGACACAAAGATTTAGTGGGAGTCTACATTAATAGACGAAATGGACTCCTTGCTGAAAAATAAGATTTGAGATTTATGTAAGTTGCCTACAACTAAAGGGGCTTTATAGAATAAATGGGCTTATATGTTTAAAGAAGAGGATAAAGGTAAGACAATATTTAAAGACATGTTAGTTGTAAAAGGATTTGCATAGAAAAAAGCATATTGATTTTGATGAGATATATTGTCTTGTTTTTAAAATGACTTCTATTCACACTATTTTAAGTATTGTGGCTATTGAAGATCTTCATTTGGATCAACTTGATGTTAAAACAAATTTTCTCCATGGTGATTTAGATGAAGAAATATATATATATATATATATATATATATATATATATATATATGGCACAAACATAGGGATTTGAGGTCAAAGGTAAGGATAATTTATTATGCAGATTGAAGAAAAGTTTATGTGGATTGAAGAAAGCACCTTGGTAATGGTATCTTAAATTTGACAGTTTGTGCTTATGTTAAGAGACTGGATGATGGAATCTACATTAGTTTGTGCTTATATGTTCATGATATTCTTGTAGTGCGGCTAATATGAATCACATTAAGGGGTAGAAATAAAAGTTCGCACATTCATTGTCTATGCAGGACTTGTTGACAAAAAAAAATCATTCGTATGAAAATATGGAAAAATAGGAAGAACATAAAATTGACATTATCTAAGGCTGATTATATTGAGAAGGTGTTGCAATGTTTATCTATGGAGAATAGAAAAGATGTCAATGCACCTCTACCAATTCATTTGAAATTAACTAAGGAGATGTGTCCAAAGACACAAGAAGAGGAGAATAAGATGTCTAAGATACCTTATGATTCAACTATAGATAGATTAATGTATGCTATGGTATGTACTTGGACTGATATTGCATATGTAGTGGGAGTTTTTAGTAGGTATATGAGTCATCCTATGATTGAGCATTCGAATGTAGTCAAATGGAATCTCATATATTTTAGAGGAACATGTAGTAATTGTTTACATTTTCAAGCATATATTATTGATTTATTAGGCTATGTTGACTCAGATTTGGTAGGGGATCTAGATAGTAGGCAAAGTACTATAGGATATGTTTAAACTATTGGTGGGACAACAATGAGTTCTATTTCTTAGCTACAGAAGGTAAATGCATTATCCACAATAGAGGCAAAGTATGTTGCATCTATAGAGGCAACCAAGTAGAAGATATGGCTTCAATTCTTCATGGAAGAGTTGGGACTCCCTCAAATTGATAATTATTTGTTTACAAATAGCCAAAGTTCCATTCATCTTAAAAATAATTTTATCCTACATTCAAAGAAAAGCGCATATAGTTGTAATACCATTTCATTTGGTCAGTTTTGGATGATGAATAGTTAAAGATGAAGAAGAGAGAACCTAAACTCCTCTTCAACTTTGGTTGGTCTTCTAGACTAAACAAAATAAAAGAAAAGCAGAGTCTAGGTAGTTTTACATTCTAGTGGGAGCTATAGATTTAGGAATTCTAGGATTAGTCTCCAAGTGGGAGGTTATGTTGTAGAGTTTGATTAGTTTCCAAGTGGGAGATTATTGTGATGTAGAGCCTAATAATAATTAGAGGTTAATTTTTGCTCACTTCATTCAACATAGTTTCCTCCCATATTTTACTATAGGGGTTTTGGGGTAGTGCCCACAACCTCTAGGAGTCAAGGAGAAATTCACCTTGTGGGTTCCTAGGGTAGCACCCTAGGTAGGGTCAAGGGCTAGAACCCCCTTATTGACCCTAGGCATGTTCCCTATTGCTATATAGGGAAGGGTCAAGGGGTAGCACCACAAAAGAAAAAGAAAAAAATTAATATTGTGAAAGGTGCCAAGAGTTATTTTTTTCTATTGGTTGTCTTATTCTAGCCCTGATTTTGTAAGTGACAGAATCTTATATAAAAAGGCCTAGGGTTAGATATTTTATGATGTATGATGAGATTGTATAAGGAATTATAGATTGTAATCATTGGATAATAAGAATATTTGACATTGTTTGGTGGAAGTAGCCTAGGGATTAGGTGAACCACATTAAATATTTGTGTTATGTGTTCTCTTCTATGTGATGTTTTTTTGATACTGGTTCTATTTGCATGTAATTTTTATTTCTATCTCATTAATCCTAACACATAATCTATTCATTTATTTGATGGAGAAAGAGTCAACAATGACTTGAATGAAAATTCAACCTTAGGCACACTATTATATAATTTTCTCAATTCAAATGTTGTCAACTTTCATATCACAACATCAAGAATAAAAACTCCAATTTCTAAATATCTTACTTCTTGAATAGGTGAAACTATAATAGAATAATAAGGTAACAATGTTCTTAAATTTTTATGACAAATTATTCTTCAAGAGTTCCACCAACTCCTTTGATAGTAGAATCCAAATCCTTGATCCTTTGAGTTCAATTTTTAATATTCTCATTTTCCATCATTCTTATGTCACCAAAATTTCCCTTCAAGATATCCACCTTAGTATTTTGTACATGTGAAGCACCACCATAGATTATCTTCAAAATTTCCCACATATTATGAGTAGTGTCTTGATCTTGAAAATTGATGAATTATGTATCAGAAAGAGTACTTGTAATGACTTCTATAGAGGTAGTGTGATCCTTTTTCTCTCCCATATGGTCTAATAAATGTTTCCTACAAGAGTGGTATACTTAGTAACAATGTAATTCCTATATTGATTTCCCATACCTCTGAGATAGAGCTTCATTCTTTCACACATTACTAGATAGTTCTCCCTTGTGAACTTAGGCCCTCACTTTTGCATCATATTTGGATATTTTACTCAAGCTTTTAAGCTTCACTACAAAAGAGGACCTAGGATCTGATACCAATTGTTTATCCTAATGGATCAAAATAGTAAGGGGGGGAAGGGTGAATCAATAATAAATGATTACACAACTCTTCAACCACATAAATGCTCATTAGAGTATAAACTTAATAATAGAAAATGAAATCATAAAACACATAAAAACATCCAAAAAATAATTCAACACTTGACACAAAAATTTTGATCTCATGCAAACCCAACTTGTTTGAAAATCATGGTTGGAATCAGTACCCAAAAATTGTTTACTCTTTTGAAGTACATCTAGTTAGGATCTTAAATCTATTAGGTTTTTCTAAAGACACTATTAGGTGCCTCCTAGTCAAATCATTTACATAAATCCCTAATGTAACCTACCAAAAATAGCCTTTTTAGAGGACACAAAAAAAAATTAAAGTGCCACCTTGTTAAAGGATTTTTAATAGAAGACATGTTAGGACCCAATTGATATCTAATTGCTAGAACTATTATGGAAGAATAGGTAGAGCCATTTGTAGAAAAAAACCCTTTTTACCTAATTATATCTAATGTAGCACACACATATACTTAATTTTATTTCCAACTATCTTTTGGATTGGTCACACCTTCACATCCATGACCACCATATGATGATCAACACATAATTATTACACCTAAACTAAATATAGAATGTTCTTCAAACTCTACAATGTCCCATTTCCTTAAATTTTCCCTAACAGATTTCACTTTAAATTTCTAGCTTACCAATTTCATATCATGCACCCAAACACAGATCTCGATGAACAAAATAATTTTCCTAGACCACATGGTCTCAAAATTAATTTTAATTTTGAATTCATGAAGAACAATCAAACACATTTTGACCAAACAAACCCTTCTTCTATATTCTTCATGACATGCTTGCATCGATCACTAGAAATTCCAAATTTTCACCTCCAATCATTAAGAAACGTCATCACTTCATGTCGATCCATAATCTACCACCAGTAACTCAAGAACATTAATAATGTACCTAGATACTTGTTTTATCACTACAATACTTTCCCACTAACTATCCAAATGAGTTATGGCTATAACCATAGCATCTAAGGACTATGTTTCACCTTAGATCATTATCAATCCACTTAAATCACCATAGCTTTGACAAAAGAATCAAATTACCTATTGCTTGTCACTAACAATTCTAGTAGTTGCACTATCAATCTTCATCCAATCATAACTTAATCAAACCTTTACATCAAGAGTAGTATGTTGGTCCAAACAATACTAAATATATTGAGAAGGGGGTGAATCAATATATTACTAGTGAATTCCAAATTTTATCATTAACCTTTCTATTGATATAACATTCCTATATTCTAACCATTTATTGGATAAGAATTATAACATGGAAGACAAATAGGTATATATACATAACACCATATGTTCTCATAGAAAATCAATTATGGTGAAAACCATAATAGTAAGGTGATAATCATGAAGCTTTCACCCTTCTAGAGTGCACCTAGTCAAGATCTTATCCCTATTAAAAGATCACAAAGACACTATCAACTGCCACCTGGTTAAGGGATTTGATAGAGACCTATTAGAGTATTTAATTAGTTAAAGGTATCCTAGTTAAAAGACTTAGAAAAAAATTTAATGTTACCCTATTGGGGGATTAATACAAAATAACTTGCTACAGTTCACCCATAATGAGATTTATTATTGTAATGAAAAGAGAACAACAAGATTTTTTGACCTACAACAAATAACTACTTTATATAACTTGATCCAAATCAACATTATGCTCACAAAATAGTCTAAAAATTGCTCATTTCCCTTTTTGATGTAGTAGCATCTTGCATTTTCTTGCAATCTTGCATGTTTGGAGGGATCTTCGTTAAGTGTTGTGGAGCTTGGCAAACACTGGTGTTCAATATACATTGGGAGCTCGACATGGTCTATGGTTTCTCAGCATGGTTTGGGAACTCATCATGGTATTTGGTTTATCTAAATGGTATATGGTTTCTTGGCATGGTCTTGGGACTCAACATGGTCTTTAGTTACTTAGTATGGTCTTCAGTTTCTTGGCATCGTCTGGGAGGAGCTCAACCTTGCTTAGGAATTTGGTGCTTGTTGCAGGCCATGTAACTAATTTTACATAATGAGTTAGATGATGAGAATTTCAAGGATTAAAGAGGGCTTAGAGTAAAAACTATGATTCAAAGAATGAGTTCTAATTTCATCAAAGCTAGGAGATATCACAATTTTACTTAGACATTAATTTTGGGCATTTAATTGTTGTTGCAAGTCGACTTGTAGTATTTAATTTATGTATTGGTATTTAATTTGTGTTTATGGCTGACTTGTGGCTTAGATTGGTATAATTAGGGGTTGGGGGGAAGTCTTTAGTCATTTTTCATCCATCATGGAGAAGAGGAGGAGCTTGAAGAGCAAATTTGGAGAAGAGCTAGTAGCTGCAGCTTCGAAAAAAAGAAGATTGCTTGGTGGGCTTGTGAGCACAAGTTGAGATCTTCTTTGAGGGTTTCTACCAGAGTGTGGATCTGGAATAGCTTTTTTTTTTATTGGATTTTGAGGGATCTTGTGGAACTATTACTTGTTTTGTATTTGGCCATAACTAGGAAGGCCTTACAACCTAATACATTGCATGTAATCAGTTATATCTATGAAAAAAGAATTGTAATTTGGTGTCAGATCTTGCATTATTGTTTCTTTTTATTGTGTTTCCACTACATGGTTTTATAGCTGGGGGATAGGATATCTCCTTTGGGGATTCTCTTGCCTTGCAATGGGTCCCTTTGGCTCTATATCTAAGACTTAACCACTTGCATTCTCAACTCTCCTCAGCTTCAACATGCCTATCCATTGTGTATTTGGCTCCCTTAGCTTCATTGAACACTCTTCTCTCCAAATCTCAATAACTTCTCGCTTTATTCTCACATTTTCTCTTGTGATTGCAATAAGCCTAACTTTATAACATTATATCTTCTTAAAATATACAATCCTACTTTCATTCAAGAATGAATGAATATAAATAATCCTTTCTTATTATCTTTCAAAATTTAATTCAAGATTTAAAAATTTGAATTTTCCTTCTTTTATCTTGGGTTTACTATTCTCTATATCATGTGATCTTCTATAGGTTGTGTGTGTCATGTGTACTTTCCATAAATAACTAGTCACAAGTTTCTTGTGAATTTAATGTTATCATTGGGAGGAATTCAAATTTAAATTCTCTTGCATACCTCCTTAGTAGGGATTTATGTGAAAATCCACATTCAATCATTGAGTTCTTAGATGCAATTCACCTACTCCATAATCTGTCCATTCATGGCCTCCTGTCCTTTGAATCTTGAAATTTTCATTTCCTTAATCTTACCTATCATCCTCAGGGACTTCAATTCATCCTATCTATGTGACCACTAGTCACTATTTCCTCTCTTCCTATTTTGGCTCCTTTCTCAATTTCATATGTACTTAGTTTAATTTATATAAGTAAAATTGTGAAGATCATTTTTCTTTACTAGTTGACACAAGGAGAGAATAGAAGAACTAGGGGCAAAGGCACACCTAACAACCAAGACAATCTTATAGAGTAAACATAATGCAAGAGAACACACAAAGAGAACATCACCACATAGAGAGAAAAATATTCTTTATTGATTCATCAAATGATCAGCATACATGCCTAGCTATAAGGTATTCTAGGTTATGGCCAAATACAAAATACACTCAAGATCTAAGATCTAGCTTCAAATTTACAGTTTCCCATTCTGCTCCAAATTGATCTCCTCAAATCTCTAAAACGTGCCTAACTCTAAGCCTAAATACTCTATTTATACTTGCCAAAATGGATTACAAATCATTCTAGAACATTACATAATAGCAAGGCCAACCCAACAAAAATCTAGACACATCGCAAGAAAAGATCTCATCATAAATGTCCTGATCCGAATAAATATTGCAAGTTAGCTTGAACAGAAGATGTAGAAAACACATCCAAAATGCTGACACTTAGCATAAATAGGACAACTCAGCACATGAAGAGTCACTCAACATACACTAGGTAATTTGACACATGAAGATTCACTCGACATACACTAGATAATGTGGCACATCAAGAAAAAATCAGCACACACTATAGAGATGGGATAACATGCTAACTTGAGTGTTAACATGACATGGGATAACCTCAACTCAGTTTAAACTAAAAAATTACTAGAACTCAGCAATTGCTGCAACTTGGCAATGACTATAACTCGACAACAATTGGTAGAATAAACAAAAATGAGTAGGATAACATATCAACCCAGGATGCCTCTGCATTAGACAACCAAGGTAGAAATAAATGATTCTCCTAAATCATACAAGTGTCAAACCTGAGCTAAATCCAAATAAGATTGAGAAATCCATGTAGTATCTTTGACTAGTCCATTTTTTCACTTCACCAAATATTCATAGTACTCTTTTCCTCTTGTGCTTTTACCAACTCTCTGATCCAATATATATTCAACCTCTTCAAACTGCTTCTTAGGATAATCATCAGGTACAACAATTTCATCATCTAATTCATGATATTTATATAGATCAACAACATTGAATATAGGAGATATATCCATGTCATCAGGTAACTCAACTTCATAAGCATTTCCACTATCAAAATTCTTCATCTTTAGCTTACTATATGTTCCAACTAAAAATCTTCCTTTCTTCAAATGAACCACCACCTCATCACCAACTTCAAAATAATGATGTCTTCTAGACTTATTAGCATTCTTCTTGTTCTTCTAATTACTTTGTTCCAACTTTAGCTTCACTTCCTTATGCAAAGACTCCATAAAATTAGCAAATTCTTCTCTTGCAACACTTCTCTTCTCTTCACCAACAACATCCCTTAAATTTCATACTCCTCTAGGCTTCATTCTAATAACAATCTCAACAAGCTTCTTCCCTATGCTTCTATTCATAGAATTATTATATGCAAAGTTAGCTTGTGCCAATACCATGTCCCAATTATGTGTTTCATCTCCAACTAAGCATCTTATCAAATTACCCAAACTTCTATTCAAAACCTCTATCTATCCATTAGTATGTAGATGGAATGCATAACACAATATTAGCTTAGTACCCTTCTTCCATAAAGTCTTCCTAAAATAACCAACAAACTTACCATCTCTATCAGAAATAATACATCTTGTTAATCCATGCAATCTAAGAATCTCTTTGAAGAAAGTTTCAGCAAATTGCTCAACATCTGATGTCTTCTTACATGGTACAAAATGAGCCATCTTAGAAAATCTATTCACAACAACAAATATAAAATCATACACCTTTGCTAAAATCCATACTAATGTCACTCCTAGGTTTCTCAAGAATAAAAATAGGTGTATACAATCCACTATTTTGACTTACTCCCTTTTCAACTTGACAAACTCCACAACTCTTCACAAATTTTTGAACATCCTTATACATCTATGGCCAATAATACTTCTCTTTCAGCAAACCCAATATCTTATCAATCCCAAAATGTCTAGCCAATCCACCACTATGCTATTCCTTAATCAAATTTAACCTCATAAAAGTTCTAGAAATACACAACTAAATGCCTTTGAACAACATACCTTCTTGAATGAAATATTCATCATACTTACTCATGTGATCTATCAGATTTGGTGCTTTGCACTCTCTCCATGCCTTAGAAAATTAGGATTGGTATCATACAACTCTTTTATTTCATCAAAACGAAGAACTTCAACCTTCATTTTGGTCAATAAAGAATGTCTTCTACTTAATGCATCAGCAACTCTATTAGTAACTCCACTCTTATGCTTAATCATAAATGTAAAAATTTGCAAATACTCAACCCACTTCATATGTCTTTGATTCAATTTATGTTGACTTCCCAAGTACTATAAAGCTTTATGAATAGTATACAACACAAACTCCTTAGAAATCAAATAATGTCTCCACTTCTTCAAAGCTTGAACAATAGTGTAAAATTATTGATCATAAAAAAAATAGTTCCTTTTTAGCATCGTTCAACTTCTTAGTAAAGAAAGCAATAGGTTTACCTTCTTGACTTAATATAGTGCCTATTGCACTACCACTTGCATGACATTCAACTTGAAATATATTACTGAAATTAGATAAAGCCAATACGGGTAACTCAACAACCTTTTATTTCAAAGTTTCAAAACTCTTATTAGCTCCATTTGTCCACTTGAATTCCTTTTTATCTCCTCTCATTGTCTCAGTCATAACATTACAAACAACACTGAAATTCTTTATAAACATTTTGTAAAAGGTAGCCAAACCATGAAATGATCCTACCTCACCCACATTCTTAGGTGTAGGCCATTCCAAAATTGCTTTAAATTTCTTTGAATCCATTCTCAAACCATAAGCTAAAATCATAAATCCCAAATACACAATCTCCACTTGCATAAAAGAACACTTTTTTTAGATTAATCATCAAATTCTCCTCTTTCAATCTCTGCAATACTTGTTTAACATGCTCAAGATGTTCTTCCTTAATCTTGTTGAATATCAGAATATCATCCAAGTAAACTATCAAAAACTTACCCAAGAATATTTTCAGAACTTCATTCATCAGCCTCATTAAAGTACTAGGTGAATTAGTCAAGCCAAAAGGCATAACCAACCATTCATACAAACCATCTTTTGTCTTGAAAGTGGTCTTCCATTCATCATCTTCTCTGATTCTGATACGATTATAACCACTCTTCAAATCAATCTTGATAAAATACTTTGCTCCACTCAAATAATCCATTGTGTCATTCATCATTAGCATAGGAAACCTATATTTCATTGTGATCTTGTTAATAGCTCTAGAATCAATACACATTCTCCATTCTCCATTCTTCTTAGGTGCCAATAAATTGGGTACAATACATGGACTTAAAATTTCTTTAATTAGTCCATTTTGCAACAACTCATGCACTTGTCTATTAAGTTCTTCATTCTCTATAGGTGTCAATCTATATGGTGCTTTGTTCAGAAAGCTAGCTCTAGGAATTAGATCCACACAATGACTTTGACTTCTTACTAGCAGTAAACCATTAGAAATATCCTCATCAACATCTCTTTATATTCATTCAAAATTTTTGTAATTTCTTCTAGTACTCATTTACTATTATTTTCTATCAATTGGTCATTACTACCAACATTCAGTCCTCTAGGAACTATAGCAAAATAGACTTGATTCTTCTTTACTTCCTTTTCAAATTGTTTCCCATTAACCATGCAAACTTTTATCATAGTACAATTAACCTCATCTAGACTTTAAATCAAAGGCAACAATATTTGCTTCTTTCCATTTACCCAAAGAGTATATTTATTCAATCTTCTATCATGTACAACATATCTATCCATACATCGTATGTGTTTTTTATCTCTCTTTTTGGAGGAGAGTTTTTCCCTCTTTCTCCACTTTATGAGAGATTGCATTTTCATTATGTATATGGGTACATAACATGGCCTAGTAGTTGGGATCCATCTTGCATTTCATCCTAAATTTTGTAAGCTTAAGGGCATTCCCCTAAGTTGCACTTAAGGGGGGGAGTTGATGTAAATAAGTAATTACAATTTACACTTTACTTAGGTTAATGCATTATTTTATTATTTATTTAGGTGAGAAACTTAGAAGTTTGTGTACTTTCATGAGTTTTCATTAATTTTGACAACACAATAGTATGCAACTCTAATTCAACACATGGTGTCTACAATACTGGAGTTTGTATCATTCATAGAGTTGTCATGTAGACAACATAGTTATTCACGCTCTCTTTTTAGCACATGTTGTCTACACCACTAATTTGCATGCTACACCATTGTAGGCTTATTCTCACATCATCATACTTACTCCTATGCTTAATGGAGGATAACCCATATCTAGTGGACATGTGCCTAGTTGTATGACTTATCATGTTACTGACTTCTATGCATTCTAGAAGCTCTCTAGAGGCTTTTATATACAGGCACTCCTAGTGTACTTTCATATGGCATATTGAATAAATATATTATCATTTTGATCATACTCTCTCTTTGGTCTACTATTGTACTTTTGTTTGAGTTCCTTGGTCTTGGGTGAATTCTACCCTAAGCCAAATTCTTACATGGTATTAGAGCTTGGGGATATTCTCTATGCATATTTGAGGCCATTTATGCTTTAGCACCTTGACTTGAATCTGGAGAATATGAAAAAATTGGGAGTGTCTAGAGCTAGATCTGACCTCGCCATTGCATTCAGAATGTTAATTTGGTGAAGATCAACTATAAGTTTTTCTATGCTGGGCCAAAGTCAACTGTGAGGCAAATTGTTTTTACAAACTGGCACCTGAAGGAACCAATTTGTAAATCAAGTATGATCTGATTATTTATTGTTTAGATCTATTTTTTAATTTAATTCTCTACATTATTATTTCAAAATTTCTATGTTTGGAATTTTTTTGACTAGCTGGCCAGTCAAAGAATTTTTCTTTGTAGACCTAGGTCATCACATCCTAGCTCTACAATTTTCAAGGTTGGGAATATTCAAATTTTTATTAGTGGGCTTTTGTGAATAATTCAACATCATATTGTAATTGACTAGTGGTTGAACCAAATTGGGCATCGACACCAAATCTTGTGTGCCACACACTAGATTGAGCCAAGCCTCACCCACTTGGTAGTCCCTTGTTATTCCTTTTGTAGACATCCTATTTTAAAAACTCAATATGAACACAACCCCATGAATGTGGGACAAAAAATTCATGTAACCAGTGCATACAATTATGGCATTGCACAAAGGAATCCGACATGACAGTATTAAAGTTCTAGCTCTGCATCAAATCTCCAGTGGCATAACAGTTTGAAGACAAAAATAATTGCCGATGATCACTATTAACCTAGCCACCTTTTAATCATTCCCAGCATCTGGATGCATACACAAGGGTAGGCAGACCAATCCACAATGAACACATAGATAGACAAAAACTACACCACATGAAGCTTCTTTTTGTACATACAACATCAATAAAATCCTCCATACATCTCCAGAGGACACATGAGCTACTAAAATTGCATGCTCATGTCAGCAAAAGTACAGTGCACCTATCGACTCTATAGCACACATGTTGACACATCACCATTTGACATGATAGCCCATGTTAGAAATCTAAGTTAGCTGACTGTACCTTACTACATCACCCATCTATATGGTCTATACATGCTGACATTAGCATGACATCATACTGACATCATCCCTGGGCTTGGAGTTACTAAAATCATCACATCTACAAGCCTAAATTTGATAGCTATCTAACCATCATTCTAGGGAAAATTTGAACTACTATGAAAACCATATGATTGTCAAATTTAACCCCATCTTTTGCTGATGCAACTCATCTCCAAATTGATTTTTGATTTTTTAGTTCAACTTTGGGAGGCCATATCTCAATCATCTGGACTCCAATTTAGTTGTAATTTTTTTGAAATTGGGTAGAATTTCCTAAATTTTTTAGTGGTGTAGCTTTTTTCTAGTTTTGGTGCATGAATTTGTTAGAAATTGCATCTATTGGTGACTAAACCTATCCAATCCTACATTTTACAACTTCAAACACTCTGTACGGACACATCTGGACTTGAAAATAGGTTCTATTCTTTTTGAAAGTGCGTTATTTTTCATCTATTTTTTAGATCTGTAGTTAGATTATAGGGTTGTGTGGACAAAAGTATCAATTTTATAAATAGGGCCCTTCTTTGCTCTATATTGCTTTAGAATTGTAGTACATTGTAAAGTTCTAGATTTATAATCCATTAATAGGTTCTAACAAGCAAAATTAGAAGTCCATGAAGGCCAAAAATTGGCAAGTGGTCATTATAATCACACTACTTATAAAGTGCCCAAAGCATCTATTTTAGGGGGTTTCTTGATTTAGTGAAAAAGGGGGGTGTTCTTGGTGTTGTGTTCTTTTTTTCCTTCAATTTTCTTTCATTTTATACATCATGGGAAATTTTAAGTTTCCAAAATTAACTCCACATATCTATGCTACATGGTCCATCAAAATGTGGTATCATTTAATGCACAATGGAGTTTATCAATATGAAGATGGTACTCTTCCTAAACTAGCAGGTGATAATGTATCAGCAAGTGATATTTCATCTTGGGTGAAAATGGATAGGAAAGCTATAGGTGATATATGTTTGGGGGTTGATGGTAAGATCATGTATCAAATTAAGAAATCTTCTACATCCAAGGAAGCTTGGGATACCCTCGAAAACCTATATGGTAAAGTGTTTGAAGAGGATGTTTTCAAAATTGAAGATGAGCTTTTCTCCTTAGATCCTAAGTCAATTAACTAAGGAAAAAGCTTATTGATTGTGGGAGTTCTATCAAAGATTAGAAATTGATCTATCTCATACATAACAAGCTATCATTAGAGTATTCCACATTTGTTTCTTCTTTCAACACCTCAAAGACTACATTAGGGTCTACCTATAAGAAAGTCTCTTTTGATGAATATGTTGATCTATTAGATATAGAAGAGAAGAAGTTGAAATCAATGGGGATTCTCAAATCACCTAAGTCTAAAGCATTGATGGCCAATAATAAGGGTTCTCAAAATTCAGCTGGATAGTCTTCAAACAAAGGAAAGGGTAAGAATAAGAAGTCAAAGAAAAAAAATTAGAGGATGCAAAAAAGACAACACCACAATCCAATAAAAAAGGTAAGTCTTCCTCAAATTCCAACAATAAGGGGGACAACAATAAGGAGAAGAAAAAGTGTGCCTATTGCAAGAAAATTGGTCATGAAGAACATGAGTGTTATCTTAAGAAGATTGATGAGTTGACCAATATCATGAAGAAACATAATATTCCAGTACCTAATGCTTATAAGGATACAAGGTCTTCTTTAGATTCAAAGGGAAAAGGGAAAGCACTCATGGAAAATTCATACTCTTCAAAGGAATGGATACTTGACTTAGGTGTCTCATATCACATGGGTTCTTCAAAGGAGGATTTTTCTTCATTGGAGCAATCAAAGGAACCACACATCTTCATCAGAGATGATACTAAAATGGAAGTTGAAGGGAAAGGAAATAAGGGGATGGAAAATGGAGAGTTTCAAAATTTTTTCTATTTTCCAAACCTAAGTTCTAATCTCCTCTTGATTTACCAAATTACTCATGTTGGAGATGGACATAGAGTTGAGTTCCTTCTAGACTCAATACAGGTGCACAGTCTGAAAGATGACTCCTTGGTTGTAGTGGGGAAAGTGAATCATGAAAAATGGTTATACTTGTTCTCCCATTTTGTACCCAATTCTCCTTCAAATGCCTTATTATCTCAATCCAATTCAAACATGCAATTATGTCATGAGCAGTATGGACATCTTTCCTTCCGCTATCTTTAGCAACTTTGCACAAATAGAATGGCCAAAGGTCTATCCCAAATCAACTTTTCCCATGGTGAATGTTCAATAGATATAATGGATATGCATCCAAAGGGGAAGTTACAAAAAGGAAAGTCTTCAAGAGCACCAGTTGTTCTACAGATGGTTCACATGGTATTAGCAGGACCTTTTGCAATTAGCCAGGGTTGCTATATACTTACTTTTGTTGATGACTTTTCAAGATACACTTGGGTCTACTTTCTTCGTCATAAGAATGAAGTGTTGAAAAAATTTATAGCCTTCAAGATTCATGTTGAACAGAAATTGAGAAAATCCATCAAAGTTCTAAGAATGGACAATGGAAGCATGTATGTGAACAGAAAACTAAAAGACTTTTGCAGACTTGAGGGAATTGGTCTTTAAAACTTCCAACATTCAATCCACATAAGATAGATGTTGCAGCATTGAAGATCCACACTCTTAAGTGTATGGAAACTTGCATGATACAAGCCAAGTCTCTCAATCCATCATTAGAATTCGAAGCAATTAGTAGTGCCACTCACATTCTTAATAGGTCTCCTCATCTAGCCTTAGATGGAAAGACTTCTCTTGAGGCATGGTGTGCTAAAAAACCAATTTTGACACACTTCATAGTCTTTAATTATCTTGCATGGGAAAAGATATCTTCCAGGGGATGAAAGGCATAGTCACCTCAGCCTTGTACTTTCATTGGTTATGAAGATGGTATGAAGGCATACAGACTATTAGATCCAGAGACACATCAATTTTTTCTAAAGAAGGATGTACACTTTGAGGAAAGTTCACCAAGTTGTCCTCTAATCCTTTCCACACATCATATTGTGTGGAAACTGATAGTGACACCAACAATAGTGCTTCAACAAATTCAAACATGTGGGGCTCTATCAATAGTTGCAGTGAGAGGTCACCACATCAGTTCAGTCCACATGCATACATAGCCACAATGATAGGTCCAACACAATAGGGTACATCTAGTCTTTCAATTCCAACTTTAGTGATAGATTTGGGGGATAGTATTGATGATCTGCCTCTTCTTCTTGATGCAAAAACACCTTCTTTAGTTGTCATGAGGGCTCCATCTAACCCTCTTGTTCATTCTCTATATGATTGATCATCATAGGTTAAAGTGATTGTGGATACTAATGATTAGTAGTTGTAGAGGGCTTCTTCATTAGTCAAGGAGATAGATAATTCTATGAGATAGGATCTTCAGAGACATCACTTACCTATGGCATTCTTTTGATGCACAACATAAGCATCTCATTTGTACCCTTGGCATTTTTTCTTCCTAAGGAGAGGAACACCATTCTGCAGTCTTGGATCAGCTTCTTCATTGGAGCAATCATTGGTAGGCATTCTTCTTTAGGGGAGGGGGGGGACCCTATCCTATCTCTCTTCCTCTTCTCATCATTCTCTTATGTATATAATGGATGTATGTCATAATTAGGGGATCTTGATTACTCCATCCATCCATACATCATATGTGTTTTTTATCTCTCTTTTTGGGGGAGGTTTTTTCGCATGAGGTTTTCCCTCTTTCTCCACTTTATGAGAGATTGCATTTTCATTATGTACATGGGTACCTAACATGGCATTGTAGCCAGGACCCATATCCCATTTCATCTTAGATTTCATAAGCTTAAGGACATTCCCCTAAGTTGCATTTAAGGGGGGGGGGGGTGTTGGTGTAAATAAGTATTTACTATTTACACTTTACTTAAGTTTACTTAGGTTAATGCATTATTTTATTATTTATTTAGGTGAGACACTTAGTAGTTTGTGTACTTTCATGAGTTGTCATGTTGACAACACATAATCATGCAACTCTAATTCAACACATGGTGTCTACAATACTGGAGTTTGTATCATTCACTAAGTTGTCATTTAGACAACATAGTTATTCACACTCGCTTTTTAGCACATGTTGTCTACATCATTGATTTGCATGCTACACTATTGCAGGCTTATCCTCACATCTTTTCACTTACTCTCGTGCTTAATGGAGGATAACCCATATCTGGTTGACATGTGCTTGGTTATATGACTTATCATGTTGCTAACTTCTATGCATTCTAGAAGCTCTCCAGAGGCCTTTATACATAGGCACTCCCAGTGTATTTTCATATGGCATATTGAATGAATATATCACCATTTTGATCATACTCTCTCTTTGGTCTATTGTTGTGCTTGTGTTTGAGTTCCTTGGTCTTGGGTGAATTACGCCTTAAGCCAAATTCTTACAAAAATAGTTATCACAAAAACCACGTCTAGGATAAGAATTACCTCTTCATTAGTAAGAACTAGTACCTCCTCATTATGAACTACCACCTTTCCACTCAGTCTTGTCTTTGTTATCATTCTTGCATTCAACTTTTCCTTTATCTTGAATAGAACTATTAGATCTACCACCTTCACCATAAGATCTACCACTACCTCTCTAGAATCTACCACCTCTATCTCTTTGTCTTTATTCATGCTTCTTTGTCAAGATTTTCTCAGCTTTCAAGGCATATTGATATGCTTCTTCCACCTTTTCCAATTTTACTAAACTTATCTCATCTTGAATTCGAGATTGTAATCCATTTATGTACCTTGCAATTTTCTCAACTTCATCATCCACATGTCTAGATTTGATGTTCAATCTATAGACTTTCTTAGTATACTCTTTTAGATTCATGTATTTTTGTCTTAGATTTTGCATGTTTCTCAACAAGCTAACTTGGTAATCAACAAGGAATTTGTTCTTTACCTTGTTCACCATTTTCAGCCAAGTTCTGATCTTCTCCTTTCCTTTCCTTTGTCTATCAGTTTGCAAATGATCCCACCTTAGTGAATCATGATTTTTCAGCCTAGTAATTACAATCTTCACCTTTCTATTATCAGGAGTATCTTCATACTCAAAGAACTTCTCCATATCAGAGATCCAATCCAACATAGCATTGGTGTCCAATTTCCCATCATAAGGAACAACTTCTATAGTGGGCTTTGAATGTTCCCTAGACAATACTCTCAGTAATATTTTATCATCTTGATCTTTTTTAGGTTCTAGATTAGGGTTTGGTGCTACCACTTTATCATCACTCACATCCTCAAGATGCGGTCCTCTCCTCTGGGCTATCTCCATAACATGTAATCTGGCTACAATTTATCTCAATACATCTAACACAACATTATCAACATTTCCTCTACCATGAACCATCTTTACAAATCAGGTTCCTACAAGATCATAACCCTTTGTAAGTTATAGGTCAAATCTATAGATCTACAACCCTACAACCAAATCTGAAATAGGGTTCTACACAATCCAAAGTCTTGGTGCAAACTACCTCACACTTTGATGATCTATTTGTACACATAGGAACAACCTAGCTCTGATACCGCCTAAAGCAAGGAAAGAATAAAAGAACTAGGGCCAAAGGAACAACCAACAATCCAAGCCAACCTTATAGAGTAAACATAATGAAAGAAAACACACAAAGAGAACAACACCATAGAGAGGGAACAATATTATTTATTGATTCATCAAATGATCAACATACATGCCTAGTTACAAGGCTTTTTGGGTTATAGCTAGATACAAAATACATTCAATATCTAAGATCCAACTTTAAATTTGTGCTTTCCCATTATGCTCCAAATTGATCTCCCCAAATCTCTAAAAAGTGCCTAACTCTAACCCTAAATACTCTATTTGTACTTGCCAAAATGACTTATAGATCATTCTAGAACATTACATGATAGTAAGGCTGACCCAACAATAGTCTAGATACATCCCAAAAAAAGATCTCATCATAAATGTCACAATCAAAATAAATCTTGCAAGTTGGCTTGCACATAAAATGCAAAAAACACGTCCAAAATGTTGACACTTGGCATAAACAGGACAACTCAAAAAATGAAGAGTCACTTGACATACACTAGGTAACTCAACACATGAAGAAAATCTTGGTACAAATTGCAAAGATGGGATAACATGCTAACCCAAGTGTTAAAATAATGTGGGATAACCTAAACTTGTCTTAAATTGCAAAATTACTGGCACTCAACAATTACTACAACTTGGCAATAACTGTAACTGAACAATAATTGATAGAATGAATACAAATGAGTAGGATAACATGTCAACCAAGATGCTTCTACATCACTAGTATTATCTTCAACATACTTCTATCCCATTATATATTGGAGTTTCTCTTTTGTGCATCCTTGACCTCACTGGTCAGAACCTCATACTAATTAATATGCCATCTTTATCTTGACATCAGTGACAATACTACTATAACTTTTCTTATCTATTTAACCTCCACTAGTCTTATAACTTGATAGTCATGCAAAAAAAACCCCCTTTGAGATTGATGGAAACTTTAGGAAACTTCAACACTTTCTCATGCCTTAACACAATCTTCTCAATGATTCACTAAAGAATACATATTTAGCCAATAGTAACATGTCATTATCTTTCTCTCCTTATTTTATTTAATATCTTCCCTAAGATGATTGATTCTTTTGGTGTTCCATTGGTGGTCCCCTCCCCCCTCTGTCTCTCTCTCTCTCTCTCTCTCTCTCTCTCTCTCTCTCTCTCTCTCTCTCTCTCTCTCTCTCTCTCTCTCTCTCTCTCATTTTTTACTCTTTGTTTTATGGAGGTCCTCTGCTCACTTTTTCTCTTTCTTTCTCTACTCTCATTGATGCCCTGCTTTCTCTATCCATTTTTCTTCTTACCTCTCCTAATTTAATTACTTATCCATCTTTCATCACTTCTCCCCCTTTAAAAACAATACCAAAGGTGCATATATGCCATTTATCTTTATGACTACTCCCATACAAAGTAGTCCTATTTGGTCATAAATCTAATGTGAATATAAAATTTGAGGATCATAGCTTGATGTCTATCCTTTCTATTCTACTTTAAGCATGAGAGTGGTATCACCCCTAAATTTTTGAGCTATGAAACTCAAAATTACCCTTTTGAAGAGGTTTTGCAAAGATATTTGCAAGTTTCTCCTTAGTTGGGAAAAATTCCCACCTAACCTCTTTTTCTTGCACTTGATCTCTCAGAAAATAATACTTAATAGAGATGTTCTTTGTCTCTGAGTGCATCACTAGATTCTTTGATATGTTGATGGAACTTGTATTTTTATACCTTATAGCCATCGGTTCTTCTACCTTCTCCTAAATTCCTTCTAATAACTATTTTTCCAAACAATTTGAGTACAATTTAATACTACAACTACATATTTCACCTCTTCTATCAATTGAGATATTTAGTTTTGCTTCTTGTTGGCCCATGCTAATAGTCTTCCATAAAGAAAGAATGCACACAAAATTATGCTCTTTCTATCATTTATATTTCCTTCCTAGTCAATATTAGTAAAGGCATTGAGTTCAAACGTTCCTTTTTGAGGATAACATAAATCACATTCTTTAGTACCTTTTAAATATCTGATGAAAACATGTGTATTTCTTTAGGATTGACAAAGGGTCTTTCCACTATCCTTACTAATTTTAGGCATGTTGTGCACCACATATTATTTTTTACTAATCGTGAATCGATAAAGTGTTATATTAACTTTAGGAATTTTATCTTCCTTTAAAGATTTGTAGCTAGTCACCATGGACAAGTCCACTAGTTTAGAATCATCTAGGCTAAAGGTTCTCAAAATATCCCTCACATACATCATCTGATTTATGAAGATTCCATCTTTTAGTTGAGATAGTTTTAGTCTAATGAATAACTTTATCTCTCCAATCATGGACATCTAAAAATCTTTCTTCATTTCTTTAAATAAGCTCCTTGATCATTTTATCATCTCCTCTAAAGATGATATCATCTTCAATTAGAGACCCAACTTATATCCTTCTTTAGTTTCTATTATCACTTACTTTTATCAATATAATTTTGATTATATATGAGTGGAGTCTCTCACTCCATGTCCACAATTCTTATTTTATTCCATATAGGTACTTCTTCATCTTTTACAATTCATCTTTTCTATATTTTGATACAAACCCCTTAGGTTTTTCTATGTACACTTCTTCTAGGACTCCATTTAGGACTTCAAAACTTACATCCATTTGGTATACCTTTTATTGGAAATTTGGCTAAGAGGAGAGTATATGTGTTAAGGAGATAACTCAGAAATTGTCTAAGTGTAACACATAATAACTATCAGTAGAGAAACCTTTTTGATTGGAAAGCTTCATAGAGAGTGAATTGGCATTTGTGTAATTGATAAAAGATAATACAAATTATTAGAATACTATGTCTCGTATCATATTCTATAATGAGATGTATGGAAAGAGATATCAACAATATACTAGTTACAATCATGTAAGAGGAGAACACAATATAGGTAAGGACATGGTATATTATGTCAAGGAATTTTTTTAGTTCACCAAAAAAATTACTTAACTATTATGGAATGATAGATGTTAACCCTAAGTGGGAAAAAGATCAGTTTTGTATTTTGTGACATGTGAAAAGTCAAAGGCTAATAGGACAAAATAGATGGGTATAAAAGAAAGAGTTTTGGATGCAAAGTTATGTGATGAATATGTCATTGTATTGTGACAATTATATGACATGAAATTTATGTTATAGTAGATCAAAGACAATATATGAATTTTTTTGTGAAGAGAGCTATAAAGGAAAAATCAAATATTAAAGATATCAACATTGCTAAGAGGTTTTTGTATCTACACATTTTGCATACAAAATATATTATTGTATATGCCTCTTTGAGAAATGGGATCATCTTTCTAATTTTTAAATTTTAAAACCAACTCCTACTAGGTTTGGGATTCTAACAAGATCTAGTCTTCTAACAAGGATATATACACTATGGATGTAGTTTACTCCTAATAGGGTTAATATCTTTCACAAGATACTTTTGATTAGTGGATCATTTTTTGGGCATCATCCCAGCTAGACTTTTCCCTTGGACATAGTTTCCCTAGTTAACAAATAATGGTGTTATTGGTTGCATTGTGTTAATATTATATTTACATTTTAGTTTGATTACATATTCATGTTCAAAGATTACTAAAGATATCCATTGTTCAGCAAAATTTTGTGAAATATTGATTCACCTCCTCTTCTTAGTATTTCCTATCTGTAAAAATTAGTATAAGAGCTTAGTTACTTAGAGGAGGCCTAAAATCTTGAGTAATATCACTATGGACATGGATCAATTAAAAAAGAACTTGAAGAATTTCTTGAGGAACTTGATGTAATCACAGAAGAAAGAGACACTATGAAGATAACACATAAAGAGAAAAAATATTACATTTAGAAGTGGAAAGAGAAGATTGAGTCTACTATTTTTAACAAGAAATAGTCAACCAAGGATAGTGATGCAAGTTATAAGCTAAAGAAGGCAAATGAAATTCTAAAGCATGAATTTGAAATTAACAATCTTAAGATGAGTTTGATGGAAGATGAGAAGAAAAGTCAATTAGATTTGGAATTTGAGAATGCAAATCTAAAATCCAAACTTATGAAGGTGACATTTCAACTTGAAACTACAAAGTTACAATATATAGAACTTGAGAAGTATAACACTATTGTCAAAGGAGAACTTATATAATGAAATTGGTCACATGAAGAAGGGTTGTACAATTAAGTATACTAACCCTACTTCTATTTATTTTTATGAATGTAGCAAACCTAGGTTCAATAATAATAATAAGTGTATTAAGGCACTAAACTTATAGCTATTAGACCTATTCATGCAACTAATTTCATAAGAAATAGAGTTATGTGTTACAAGTGTAACAACTTTGGACATATTGCTAGAGATTGCAGATTACTGATTAGTCAATCAGGACCCGGATATGGAAATAATGACATATCCTACTATAATTTAATGGTTTTGTAAATAATATGAGGTCAAATAACACAAGATCACATAATCGAATTCCACCTAAATATAGAAGGAATACAAGAAATAATATGAAAATGAATGAAAGTAGCAATGATAGATAGAAAGAGAATTTTAAAGAATGCATAAAAAGTTTCAATAGATTTTTTTTTAAGGAAAAGATAACTACAAGCACACAAATATTGGTAGAAAATAAGACAATTGATATATCTAAGAATAGATTGAATTCAGTAATAGTTGGTAACAAACCCTTATCAATCTAAGCAATCTATTCATTAAAAGGTAAAGGGAAAATGACATCAAAAAATTATTTAACCCCTAAGAGATTGAATTAAAACTTGAAAAGTTAAGAGAAATTTTATATGGATGAGAGGAGTCTATAATTAAGTGCACATGCATTTCTCAGTTCATATGTGAGTGCACAAAAGAAAAATAGTTCTTTGGTAAATGATAACAACTTTTTAAGTCTTTCGTACTTGTGCAATTAATGCAAAATCAAATTGAATTGGATTTAATGGATGAAATTGATAGAATAGGAACCATTGGATTGAGAAAAGAGTTTAAGAGACTTAAGAAGAGAATCAAAGAGAAAATTACAAGTAGTTTGAAGGATTCAAGACAAATAATTGTGTCATTTTCATGAAGAAAGACCTAATTTACAATTTAAAGGTATTTATATCTATGCAAAGTTAAATTTGAGAGGGTTAAATTTGTGAAAAATTGAAGAATTAATGTTGCATAGCATTTGGAGGTACCTAGATCTAAGTTGAAGAAAAACCCCATTTCACTTGTTGAGGATGACCATAACAAAATATTTTCTCAAATTCCCAATGGTATTTTATATGTGGAAGACATTAGAAGTTCCGCTCATTGAAAATTTTGATTTCTTCCTATATGGCCTTCAACCAATCTTCATATTTCAAGGCCTCTTTTGTTACCTTAGGCTTAGGTTATGAGATTAGACAAGCGGTATCTCTCACCTTTCTCCTTATCTTCACTCCATCATCCTTATCTCTAATTATTTTATGAATTAAGTGGTATCTTCTTATATACTTAGCTGGCATTGGTTCCTTTACAGGTGTTTCAACTATTGTCTCTTCAAGCTAAGCTTCTTCTATTGGAATTCTATTGGGAAAGTAGGCTACTGAGAAGGCAGGGAGTGAATTAGGATCTACAAAAGCTTTTAACTTGTTAAAATGAAATATCACATAAAATGTATTCACCTTTAACCCATTTCATATCTAGATCATAAACCATATAACCATAAAATGTAATGCTGCTATGAGGGGTCTACATTGTTAAGAGCTTACAAGGCTTATTTAGTCTACCTTGATTAAAGGATTTAAAACTTACAATTATGTAAGAAATCTATTAGGGTATTTTAATAGTCCTTTTAGGACCACTTAAATAAGAGATTTACCCTAATTCACTTGTTAGAATATCTCAGTACCTAATCCTTTGGTTAGCACTCTAATGTTAGATCACATATCTCTATGTAACTATGATTTGATCTCATTATTAGACATACTCTATTCTATCATTCACTACTCTACTTGGTTGCTTTGTCTAATCTCTTTTCTTCTAACACACAAACATATCCTCCTTCACTATCACTTTGTGTCTCTTCATATCATACATGATTTAGGGTTTAGGCTCTCCTTAAATAACCAATTGATGAACTTCCTAGGTCAAGATCAATGATCTATATTCATCCCTTTTGTCACTTAGTCCTTCTATTTTTTTGAATGACTAATCACCTAACATAGGTATCAATGATCTTTGAAAAAGTGCATAATGGACTCCTTAAATTACTCCTTGATCATCTAAACATGTGTAGAAGTCAACCAAAATGGTTTACATAAAAAAATATATCAAAACTAGTTCACTCAATACTTATATAAACTAATGCTCAGTCACAATTGATATTCATGTTATCCCTTAACTTTTGAATTCTCAACACATACTGTGTAGCTCAATATGAACTATCTTACATTTTTTTGATGTCTATTTAATTTTGTCTTACTTGGTACATGCTATCACTTAGTTAATATTAAAGTAATTGACATTTGAAGACCTGCTTGGCTTAAACTAAAACTTGAACAAGTATACTATATATTATTCTACCTTTGCTATATGGTTCAATCATCGTGATGACCAAAAAACACTACCTAGGCAATGACTAAGTGTTTGACACTAATTGGAAACATGGCTTAGAGATCAACATCTTCTGCCTAAGCCTATTCATATGTAGGTTTTGAAGGTTCTTTAGCTATAGGTGTAGTAAGTGGTGTGTAAAAACATTTCTTTTAATCTTTTGATTCTTTATTTATACCTTCATCATTTTGTTTAGAGAACTCATCTAACTTCACATTAATAGACTCTAGTATCTTATTTCTCTCAATGTTTAGACACCAATAAGTCTTGATTTTTGTGGAGTGTGCTAAAAAGATCCATTCATCACTCTTTGGTTCAAAATTACCTTGGTAATCAATATTTTAATGTATCATTTTCTTCAAAAAGCTTTAATATTAACTCATTGATGGTGGGTATCCAAGCCATAGCTCATAGGGATTTTTATGTGTACCTATTTTCACCTATGCCCCATTCAAGGTGTACATTCTAGTGCTCACTATCCCTATCCAGTAGAATTGTGCAATGTTTTTTCAACCATTAGGGTTCTAGCACATGTTATTATTGTCCTATTTCTTTTCTTAGCAACTCTATTTTTCTTGAGTGTTCTTGTGGCTAACATCTTTCTCTTAATACTATGCCCCTCACATTAACTTACAAACTCTTGTGAGGTGAACTCACCTCCCTTGTCTGATCTCAAGCAGTTCAAAGATTTTCCCATTCCTCATTTTTCTTTAGCTTTAAACACTTTAAACATGTGGGATTCCCTTGACTTTATCTTCAGGTAAACAATCCACACCATCCTATAAAAATTATCTATGAACAACATAAATTATTTATCACTAGATACACTCTTAGTTGGAAAGAAGTTCAAAGATCCCCTCGAGATTCATGCCAAGGGATTACCTACCTCCTACATACTATAAGTTGATTGGTTATATCATATACTAACAAATCAATATTTTTCAATGACAACCCAAATTTTTCAAGTGTTATCAAAGATTGGTTATAGGCACAAATCCTTAGATCCTTAAGTAATGTTGAGGGGGAGATTATTGGAAAAAATGTCAACAGTTCCCTTAGCATTTCTGATAGGGGGTTAAGTACTTCCTCTGTATTATAAGTTGATTGATTGTATACACAAAAATCTTAGTCTTTTGGTGAAATAAAAACCCAAATCCTATATAGAAATCATATATTTTACTTTTAGAGACACCACTAAGACTCCCATAAAGAAAGCACCTAATAAAATGCATTACAACACTTTATTCATAATATTTATATTTAGAAACATGTTATGAACACGAGGTCAATAATCCAAATCAATGAAAGATAATAACTAATTATCATACAAATAAATTTTTACTATGATAGCTCCAAACATCACCTACTATCATTGCATTAGTTATTTGAACATATATTTCTTTGCCTCAAGAAACTAATATCTTGTAAGAGCTTGGGATGACACCATACTTTTTTTGGTTTAGCCATGTTCTTGGTGGGACATTGTAGTCCTCTATTTAGGCTTAGTGGTCTCATTTCTATTTTCTAAAGTGGGATTTAATAGTTTCTACTATTTCCTTCTCTGTATGACTCCTATTAAGCAAGAGTTAGATTCTATTGAGGTGGGTTCCCTCTTGGTGGTTACTATGTTGGTTTTTTACATTTTTCTTCAATTTCTCTCTTTTTGGGTGACATATCCTATGGACTTGGTTGTCTTCATTATAAAGATATTTTTGGTGGCATTATGTTTCTTTCCCTATTTGTAGTTATTAGAGCATGATTTTGAACTCCTAACTTCTTCCTTCTCTCTTCTTACTGGATCAACATGCTGATCTTAACTATATAATGTTGCAAGAAACCTTTAAAACCTTATTGATAATTTTATTCTTCCTTGGCCTTTCTTCTTTTGGTAAAAGGAGTTCTTTTAGGTTGATGGTTTAAGGTTCTCTTGTAAATCCCTCTATTTTTTAAATTTAATTTTTGTGAGGTTTGGGACTATTGTTCCCAATAGTTGTAACCCTGTCTAGAAGTTTTTTGATCACTTCTTGTGAATTTCTTTTTAGCTATTGTTTTTTAAGTTATGTTAGTCTAATTTTAGGGTTTGGAAAATTTTATCTCCTTGACTTAATTAAAAAATATATTAAAGAATTCCAAATCTAGTCTATTCATAAAAAAGAGACACTTTCTTACCTCAAAACATTCATCTTGCACAAGAAGATGATATTTTTTGATTAATAAAAATGAGATTTAGTAATGTCACATTATATGAAATTAGTGCAATGAGTAGCATATCTAAATAATAATAAAAAGTAAAATAAAAAGAAGCATCATACTTTAATACAGTAGACAAAGAGTTTTTGTTTGGAAATGACAACAATTAAAGTGGTGAAAAGAAGGATCAATGGTGCACTAGCACCCATGGAGGCCTCAAATGAAAAAATGATAGATTTTTAGTATCTACAATGTAATAAGGTCTTTTGTGACCTAAAATTATATAATAAGGCTATTTAAATCCAAGTGATGTAATAGATACAGTATTATAGAAAAAATGCACAACTAGCCCAAAAGTTTTTTAAAATGCAAATTGGGTCAATTATACATAAATAGGAATTGTTGGCATAATTAATTAATAAGTTGAAGATGCTGATTGGATAAGTATAGTTTCAAGTGATAGACAATGCTGATTATTGGTATAGGGAAGACACAATAAAATTAATCTATTATGTTATTATATCATTGATGTCAAACTATTTGGTATGTTATTTTGACTTGATACCACCTATCTATAGGAAGAAAGAATGAGTTACAAAATGAGTTATAATACAATGGTGTTATCTAAAGGCTGGTGAAGAGTTTTAAATATAGGAAGAAAATGGGGTAATAGTTGGAATGAGGAAATGTAAAGAGTTGAATGATTTGAATGTTTTGTCAAATATGTGAAGGAATTGTTGATTTGATTATTGGATATGATTTATAATGATATTAAGATGATTTATTCAAGACGCAATTCTATAATGAGTATAAATGATGATGATTTAATTAGTTGGGAGATATAAGAACTCATAGGTTAATTGGATAGGTTTATAGATAAGAGACTTATCTTATTAGTGAACTAAGTTCTTATTGGAGTAAAGGATGAGTGGAATCATTAGAATAAGAGAATATTATTAGAATAAAGAATAGAGTAATTAGAAAATAGGAAAGTCTTATCAATAGATAAAAAAACATGAAGTAAAAATTTGAGGCATGATCATGGAGTTCAAATTGTTTTTGAAGAATGTAAAATGTAGTGGACAATTGGAATAAAAATATGTAATTTAAGAATAAGGTGATGACATAAAGATCAAGGTAAACCAATTAAGGATGGATTCATTGAAAAGTTTCTACAAGGTCTAAATGGCTTATAGAAAAGATGAAATATGAGTCCAAGTGAATGAGTAGAAGAGTAAGAGTTAATTTGGGTAATTTGATTTAGGTTTAGGGTTTTCTATTGAAGTGTTTCTAGTTAGTGAAGAAGAGGGAAGAATAATGGTACCACAGATAATTTTTTTTGGTATTATGACTAAATATTAGAGTGAAGAAGGAAAGAGAAGGTTGCAATCATAAAAGAAGGTTACATAATTAGAAAAAATAACCAAATAATGGTATGTTGATGATTGAAAAATTGTATTGGATTTTATTTATTAGGGTAGTGAAAATTAAAAATAATTTTGTTAGCTATTAATCTCTAACAATTGTGACAATATAATCCCATAATCAGGTGGTCCTAATAGGATTTTATAAAATCCTCCAACTAGGTGGCATTCTCAAAAGAGTTTCTAAAATACTCTAACAAGGTTACCCCTAATAGGGTAAAGACCTTATAGGTCTCTAGGAAAATGCCTTAAGTAGGTAGCATTCAACAATGCTTTAATAACCCTTAATTGGGAAAGCTCTTAACCGAGCATATTCTAGAAGAGTATAAATATTTGTGGGCATCATTCTCACACCATGGTTTCCAAGGGATACTTTTTTTGTCACTACTGTATTGATATTATTTCATATGTTTCATGTTAATTATTTGGTTAAACTGATAATGTTGTTATAGGCTAAAGAAGCTCTGATTGAGGAATCTATTTAATTAAGTTTAATTGGTCTTATAAGTTTAATTATATTGGTGATTAATGATTCACTCCCCCTTTGTAATCATTCCTATACCTAAAATTGGTATCTAAGTGTTTTCTCCTTGATTTGGAAGGCTTAATAACTAATAGAAAAAATCTCAAGATGTATAGGAAAGACACATCTAAGTTCAACAAGAAAGAAGAGAACTTTGATAAATGGGAAAGAAGGATGGAATTACACCTATCAAGAATATCAGACACTTGTATAGGGAGTCTTACTAATGAGCATATGGCATTGAATAGAACACCTATAGATATTGATCAAAGAGAAAAATTGGTACATAGTTAAGTAATGATTGAGATAAAGTGCATTGAACAATGAAAACTATGTTGATATCAAAGGTTTGAAGAGTGTAAAGGAAATGTGGGATAATGTTTAGATAGTTCATGGAGTTGATGCATGTTTATTAAATGCTAAATTTAAAAGCCTTAATGGAAAGTATGATGACATGGAGACATGAGAAGAAGAAAATATTGCATTTTATGTTGCCAAGATAAAGGAAGTTGTTGCTATTATTCGAGGTGTTGCAGGAAAAATTAAAGATGTTGATGTTGTGAGTAAAAAGCTCTCAAAACCCTTACACGAAGGCACAAAATTAGAGTTTATTCAATTCAAGAGTTATGATCAATTAATTCTATAAAGATTACACTTGATACACTTATTGGTAGGCTTATTGTATTTGAATTGAGTAGTTATGATAATAGTCAAATTGCTAGTCAATCTACTATGGAAAATAAATTTCAAGCTATTATTAACCTTGCTTCACGAAAATAAAAATTTATTTCATTTAGTTTAGATGATTATGACTACTTAATGGCTGTGGAAAAAAGAGTTGGAAGAATTGATAGCCAAAAGGTTTCCTAAAGGAGAAGAAGGATACATAGGAAAGAGCCCTATTACATGTTTGAACTAAAAGTTCAATAGGTCACTTTGCACAAGTATGTCCTAACAAGACTAAGATAGATAATGAAGAGGGAAAGAAAAAATAATTTAATAAATTCAAGAACTTCAAGGAAAAGAGTAAGAGATTGTGTTACATTGCTAAGGATGAAGACAATGATGACTACAGTGGTGATAATAATGATGTGGGAATGGTGTTTTTTGATGTAATAAAAGATCCCTCTACTGACAACACTAAAATTAGTGAAGTGAAAGCCTTAATCTCAAGTATGAATTGTAATTATGGTTAGATAACTGATAGTGGATACACACATCATATTACTAGAGAGAAGGAAAAATTTATGATGACAGAAAACTATGATGGTGGTTCAGTTAGATCTGGAAATGGTTCGCCTTATGTGATCATAGATAAGGGTTCAACTATTGCACTAATCGATAAAATTACCTATGAAAATTTCTATTATATGGATGGATTACCGTATCATTTGTTGATTTTTTCTCAGTTGAATAATAAAGGATTCATATTTGAGTTTAGTAAATGAAAACACAACATATCTAGAAAGTGTGGCAAATTTATTACTACTAGTGATCAAACAAAAGCTATTTAAAAACAAAGATAAATACTACATTTGGAAATTGTTTAATTGAAAAAGTAGAAGAAAGATGGTTATGGCATAAAAGGCTTTACTAACTAAATTTTGATAATTTGGTAAAAGTGAGCAAAAGAAAAAGTGATAGAGTTCCACCAATATTGACTAAAATAGATAATGTACTATGCAAGGAGTGTTAGTTAGAAAACATGACAAGTTCAAGCTATAAATATAAGGTATATTCTACTAAAAACATTCTAGATCTAGTACATACATATTTATGTGATCCTATTGAAGTTGAAAGTTATCATGATGATAAATAATTTATTCTATTTGTTAATGACTACTCAAGGACGATGTATTTTATGTTTCTAAAAGTTGAATCAAAATATTTTTATATTTTGAAAAATTCCAAAGAAAGTTTTGAGAAGGAAATAGGAAAAACATTGAAATGGTTGTTAACTTCACACGAGTTCAATGAATATTGTGATGAGCATAGAATTAAAAGCTAATTGAAAGCACCAAGAACACTACAAAAAAATGAAATTAGTAAAAGAAGAAATAGGCCTATTGTGGAATGTGCCTAAAAATTTGTAAAATAAAAATTATTTGTACATAAATTTTGTAGAGAAGTTGTGATTACTGCTCTATATAGATTAAACCAATTACAACTCAAGAAAGGTACCAACAAGATACCATATGAACTCTGGTATGGAAGAAAACCTAATGTTAATTATTTTAAATTATTTGGTAGTTAATTTTCAATAAACAAAGATGAAATGAAAGAAAATTTTGATACTAAAAGCAATGAAGGAATTTTTTTTGGTTATTCTACCAAAAGATAGGGTTAAAACTTAGGGAGAAATAAGATGAGTGAAAGTCAAATATAAAGATAGATGAATTCTCAGAAAGGAATAAAGTAGACAACATAAAGAAACCATCAAGATATAGTGAAATAATTTACTATGAACTTGTGAAAGTAGAGACAACACTATAAGTGACTATAGAAACAAGGAATGCTCAATCAATAACCAATAATCAAATTGGAATCAATAATGTGAATGAAGGAAATGAAGGAATTTAGAACACATTATCAATGAATATAAGAATAAGAATAACTCATGACTACAAGAATAACTAATATTTTATTAGATATATTTGGTGATAGGAATGAAGGAATATTATCTAGAAGCCAATTAAGGATAAGGGATGCTACATGTTTACTATTAGTAGTTGAAGAAAGAATAGTAAAAGAATCTTTAAGGATGATTATTGAATGACTGAAATGAAGGAGGAGATTGTCTAGATTAAAAATAACAAGACATGGCCATTGATTCCTAGATTGAGTGACAAGAATGTTATAGGTATGAAATGGGTCTTTAGGAACAAGATAAATGAAAATGGTGAAGTGATAAGGAATAAGACAATATTAGTTCGCAAAGGTTATGCACAAGAAGAAGGACTAAATTGGAAGGAGCCAAAATACCAATGGCATTTAGTACATATGAAGGTTTCAAGTTTGATCAAATGAATATAAAATCTACTTTTCTAAATGGAATACTTGAAGAGGAAGTCTACAAAGAAAAACTTGAAATATTTATTGCCAAATAAGGTAAAGATTTGGTTTGCAAGCTACACAAAAAATTGTATGGATTGAAGCAAGTATCAAGAATGTAGTATAAAAGACTAAACTCTTACCTTATCAAGATTGGATTTGAAAGAATAAGTGATAAAAATAATCTTTACTTAAAGGTTGAAAGTGAGGAAATATTAATAATTACTGAAATTTTCATTGATGATATTATCTTTGGAGGAGATGATTTGATGAGTAGATAATTTTATGATGAAATGAAGAAAGAATTTGAGATGAGTATGATAGGTGAGATAAAATTCTTGATAGGATTACAAGTACAATAGATGAAGAAAGCTATCGATGTATCTCTCAATCTAGGGTTCTGAAGGAAATTTTAGAAACATTTGGTATGGAAGATTTAAAACCTATAGGCACATTGATGATTATCAGTTGCAAGTTATCAAAGGAAGACGATTCTAAAGAGGTAAAAGAAACATTTTATAGATCAATGATAGGAATGTTAGAGTATGTTTTTTCTAGCATACCGAACATTGCACACACTATTGGAATAGTTATAAAATTCTAATTAGATCCCAAGGATTAACACATGATTGCTATTAAAAGAGTATTCAAATATCTAAAAGGAACTAAAAATTATTATTAAGGTATGAACAATAAGATAATTTTGATCTCAAGGTATACACAAATGCTAATTGGGCTGAAAATATTGATGATAGAAAATGTACAAGTGAAAGAGCATTCTATGTTGGTAATAGATTAATTTCATGGACAAGCAAGAAACTAACTTTTATTTCACAATCTAATACTAAAGATGAATATGTTACTATTGCAATTAAGTGTTGAAAAGTACTATGGATTAAGAAAATATTGGAAGGAATACATGATAATGTGAATAAACCTATTATTATTGATTGTAACAACACTAGTGCTATAAACATATCAAAGAACCTAGTAATGCATTCAAAGACTAAGCACATAGCCATAACATATAATTCTCTAATGGAAGAGGTACAAGCTAAATAATTAAGGTTGGAATACAATCCTACTAAAGAACAAGTTGGAGATATATTCACTAAATAACTACCTAAGGAAGGTTTTGAGTATCTAAGATGTAGATTGGGGATTCTACCCCTATCAATGATATACTAAAGGAGGATGAAAGTTGCATTAGTTCATGACATAAATTATAAATCATGAGCATGGATTGATGTAAATATGGATTTCTCTACATAGGGACGATTCATGAAAAGTTAAAGGAAAGAAGAATAAATAGGAACAAATTAGAAATAAAGGAAAGATTAATAATAGAGAAATTGGGTAGATGAAAAAATAATAAGATTGATTACTTTTGGCATTACTATCAAATGAGGAGAAAGTCAGTAAAAACAAAAGTATACAAAAGTTGAAGAAGTTAGAGACATAGTTAAGATTCAGAAGCAGGAGAAGAAGTTATAAAAGAAAAGACACTAATTGAAATAGATTAAGAATGGGGATAAATACTGTAAGGGGGAGTAATTTACAAGCATAGGAAGTGATTAATCAATGTGATGGATGGAAGAAAATAAAATTGATGCATAGGTAGAATGGAGATGAATATGATTCCACTTCTATCTCTAGTATCACAAGTATTTGAAATAAATGCCAAAGGGGGATATTGCTAGCATAATTGATTAATATGTTGAAGATACTTATTGGATATGTATAGTTTCAAGTGATGGATAATGTTGATTGTTGGTATAAGATTGACACAATCAAGATAATTAGTTTTATTTTTTAGTTGAGGTCAAACTCTTTGGCATGCTATTTTAACTAGTTACCATGTACATGGATAGGAAAAAAAATTGAGTTACAAGATGAGTTATAACAAAAAGTTTTTAAGTAAATTTTTATCAAGGGTTATAAATATAAGAAGAAAATAGGTAATAGTTTTAACATGAAAAATTAGAATAGTTGAATGATTTGAATAGTTTGTCAAAATTTTAATGGAATTATTGATTTGATTATTGGATATGATTTATGAAGATGTTAAGATGATTTAGTCAAGACAAGATTCTATAATGAGTAGAGATGATGTTGATTTAAGTATTTGGGAGACATGAGATCTTATAGGTTACATGAACAAGCTTATAGATAAGAGATTTATCTTATTAGTGAAATAAGTTCTTATCAAAGAAAAGGATGAGTGAATTTAGTGGAATAGGAGAAGCTTATCTGAATGAAGAATAATCTAATTGGGAAACAAGAAAGTCTTATTGATGAATAAAGAAGATGAAGCAATAATTTTAGGCATGATTTTAGAGTTTGAATTGTTGTTGAATAATGTGAAATTTATTTGACAACTAGAAGATATGCACATAATTTAAGACATAAGGTGATACATAAAGATCAAGGTTATATATTTAAGACTGGATTTGTTTAGAAATTTTGACAAGGTCAAAATGGTTTATCGAAAAAATGAAATATGAGGCCGACTAAATGATTAGAAGAGTAAGAGTTAATTTGGATTGTTGGATTTAGGTTTAAGGTTTGTGATCAAAGTATTGTTACTTAAGGAAGAAAAGTAGTATCATAGATCAGAAAGTGTTGGTAATGTAATTGAATACCAAAGTAAAGAAGGAAAGAGGAAGTTGTATTCATAAAGAAAGGTTATAAAATGAGAACAAAGAATAAGAAAATGGTATGTTGATATTTGAGGAAATCTACTAGATCTAATTTATGATGATAATGCAGACTACATATCATTTTTTTATCTATTTCTCTATAACAATTGTAATAGTAAAATCCCTTAATCGGGTAGCCCTAATAATTTTTTCGTGAAATCCTCTAACCAGTTGGAATTCTCAAAAGAGTATCTAAGATCCTTTAAAAAAGTTACTCCTAAAAGGATACATACTTTAACAAGTCTCCACAGAAATCTCATGTAGAATTTAATAGTTCTTTTGTAACCCCTAACTGAGAAAGCTCTTAACTAGGTGTATTCTAAAAGAGTACAAATATTTGTAGGCATTGTTCTCACACTATGGTTTTCACACTAATAAGGTTTCCACAAGATATATCTAGTTTAAATATTGTATTGATGTTATTTCATATTTTTCATGTTAATTTTTTGGTTAAACTAATAATGCTGTTATAGGTTAAAGAAGATCTATTTAGTGAATCTATTTTATTAAGTTTAATTAGGCTTGTAGGTTTGACTGGGTTGGTGATTAAAATTAAATTCCTCCACCCACTTCCCTCCCTTTAATAATTGGGTTTATTGAGTCTTTGTTAAAAAAAAAGAAATGTAGTGGTTTTTTGGTTGTAGGATGCATGAAGAGCAAAAGGATCAAAAGTTGCAAAATTACAACAAACTTTGTTAAGAAACTTTTCATTAACAATTAGTTTGGTTTGAAAGTTGGTTTTGGATAGTTTATTGTGTTGAATGGGTCTATAAAAGCATGAATTTTCCTAAAATGGGGAGAGTTGTAATTGAATAATTAATTTAATAACCAAATAATCATTTTTTCTAGAATTGTGTGGTATTTTTAGGAATTTTTTTTATGTTAGACTTGGCCTCGACTTGTTTAGATTAGGGAAATGGCATAGATGTTCCAATAGTAATTTGATTTAAATATTTTTAAAAATATCTTTAAGCTATTTGCACAAAGAAATAAGATAGTTTGAGAAGATTGTTAGTTTGTTGACATCTTTGCATAATTTTAAAGGGCACTATGATGAGTTATACTCATACCACTTTATGTTTATACTATTAATTGAAAAATAAGTATAAATAAATGCATTATAGCAATCCATACTAACATTATTGTAGGGAATACATAATTGTAAGTTGGTTATAACTATTTTGATAATGAAGGCACATTGAAGGGTAAGAAAACACAATGCCATGTATAAGTTTGAATAATTTATCTAAACAGGGATATTTTTCTCATGGAATGTGTGAAGGTATCTTGAATACATTGTAAAGGAACCTTTTTAGGCCTTAAATGTTGGAATTACAATAGTAAAGGTAAATTTTGAGTGTGTGGAGCGGGGGTGTGAATCAATACTTCAAAATTTTATCCATAAAACATTCACCATACATCCATCTCATAATTCAACAAGTAAACTAAAATACCACATAAAGCATATAAATCTAAATTATGTTAAGCAAGTAAAAATTCACACATGTATGACATAAGATATGATTACATATAAACCCTCTAATGAGAATGTAAATTTGGGGTGGGGATGACACCCACAAATCTTCACTACTATAGTAATAAAGTGTATCCAATGAAGGTTACAATGTTTGATCATGAAACATGATCTACCCTATGAAAGGTTTGACCTATTAAAAGCTTACAAAGACTAGTAGGTCTTACTTTGTTAAAGGATTTCAACACCCTATTAGAAGTGTGCCTAATTAGAGGATTGACATAGGGAGGGATGAAGAACTAGGGACAAAGGCATGCCCAATTATCCAAACCACCATGCAAGAGTTAAGATAGCAAAAGCTCAACATAAGGAACAATAACCAAATGAGAAGAATAGAAAACACTTCTATTGATTCATCAAATAATCAACATACGTGCCCAATTGTAAGGCCTTCTAGGTTATGGCCAGATACAAAATACATTCAAATCCATGATCCAACTTCAAATTTAGATTTCTAGACACATATGCTTCCAACACTCACCTTCTCCCCCCATTCTCCTAAAACTCAATCCTAGACCTCCTTACGTACTTGTGTAGCCATAGGTCAGCCTATCATAAAACTAAACTTTACATTAAATGCATGTACAACCACAAGTTAGCTCACATCAAATATTCACTACCAATATCAAAATTAAATATGTTCATGGTCAGCTCAAAATGGAATGAGACACAGACAACTCGATCAAAGAAGTAACAATCAACCAATAATGGATAGCTCAACACACACTAGATAACTCATCACATATTGGATAACTTGATAGCAACTAGAACTTAGTAGCAACTAAAATTTGGTAGCAATTGGAAACTTAGTAGCAATTGGAAACTCAATAGCAATTGGAACCTAGTAGCAACTGGAAACCAAAACTAAACAATCACTTATATAATGAACAAAAGTCTAGGATTACAAGGCAACCTAGGATGCCCCTAAATCAAACAACTAGGGTTGAAAGAAATGATTCTCCTAAATATAGTAAGTGTCATAACTTGAGGTAAATCTAACTCAAATTGAGAAATCCATGTAGCATCTTCAACTAGTCTATTCTTCCACTTTTCTAAATACTTATAGTAATCTCTTCCTCTTGTGCTCTTACCAACTCTTTGATCCAATACCTTATCAACTTATTCAATATTCTTCTTAAGATATTCATCTAATACAAAAACCTCATGTATGACTCATGATGCTTATATAAATAAAAAATATTGAATATAAGAGATATATCCATGTCATTAACTCAATTTTATAAGCATTACGACTATCAAACTTCTTCAAGATCTTACAAGGTCCAAACTTCTTCATCTTCATCTTGCTATATGTTCTAATAGGAAATCTTCCTTTCTTCAAATAAACCATCACCTCATCACTAACTTGAAAAATATGATGTCTTCTAGACTTATCAACATTCTCTTTATACTTTTGATTACTTTCTTCCAACCTCAACTTTATTTCCTTTTGCAAAGACTCCATAAAATCAGAAAATTCTTCCACTACAACACTTCTCTTTTCATCACCAACAACATCCCTCAAATATGATACTCCTCTAGGCTACATTCCTATAATAATCTCAAAGGTGTTTTCCCTATACTCCTATTCACAAAATTATTATATGAAAACTTAGCTTGTGCCAATACTATCTCCCAATTACTTGGCTTATCTCCAACTAGACATCTTAGTGAATTACCCAAGCTTCTATTCACAACCTCTATCCATCTATCTATCTATGGATGGAATATAGAACTAAACCTTAATTTAGTACCCATATTATTCCACAATGTCTTCCAAAAATAACCAAAAAACTTACTATCTCTATCATAAATAATACTTCTTGGTAGTCCATTTAATCTCACAATCTCTTTGAAGAAAAGTTTAGCTACATGCTTAGCATTTGATGTCTTCTTACATGGTATGAAATAAACCATTTTAGAAACTCTATCCACAACAAAAAATATAGCATGATACCTCTTCACTTTTTTAGGCAATCCAAGAACAAAGTCCATACTAATGTCACTCCAAGGTTTCTCATGAACAATAATAGGTGTATACAAACCAGTATTATAACTTACTCCTTTTGCAACTTGACAAACTCCAGTAAGCACCTTGTCAGAGGATTTTAATATAGCCTGTTAGGACTACTCTATTAAGAGATTCAATTGATTTCCTTGTTAGAATGTCTCAACAATGATCTTGCGATTAGCACTCTATTGCTTGATGTCAAATCACCTCTATACTAATGCATATTTGATCCTTTCTAATCATATGTCTCTCTATTGTCCACTATTTCCTTTCCTCTATTCTCCTTTAACTAATTTTTCAATGAAACTCAAATCATAATACCTCGATCACCATGAATGTCCTATTTGCACATGTAAAATCTCCTTCACTTCTCTTGTCTCTCTATTTGAGCATTTAGGGTTTGTCCTCCTTAAGAAGACCTAAGTGACTTAGGATTAGGTATGAATCAATGGCAATGATTCACCCATATTGCCACTTATATCTTCCCTTATTTTGATTGGATGCATGTAATACATAGGGATTCACACTTAAGATTTTTCCTTATCAAAAAAATATCATAATTCAATCCTTAAGTCAGCTTTAAAATGGTTTACATAGTAATTTGTGCCAATAGAAACAACTATGTCAAAATTGTGTTACTCAATGTTTGATGTCCTTGGTGCTTAGCACTAATTATGACTTCAATTTTTTCACTCAACATCTAAATGACTTTGCATGCATTGCTTACTTGACATCTGAATCACCTGGCATATGCTATCTACTCAACACTTGAGTGACTTGGCACATGAGTGGCTTGACACTCACTGTTTACTTGGCATGCTTTAACATATATGTTGAGCTTAGCATATGTTACTTGTTTGACATGAACTAAGTAAATGACTGAAGTGTATAGACACTCACTTGTAAAACTAATCTAAGATAAAAATCTCCCCCTTTGACACGAGTGTCAAAAACACTTGGTTATGCACTAATGATCTTATCCTTACAAGAATAACATAGATATCTATTTGACTTCTATACAAAATTTCAAAATATCAAAATTTGCAACATATGACTTATTGGTCATACCTTAAAATTTCATAAGTACTCTTGAGTTGATTGTTTAGTTATGTTATGTACTTTATATCAAAACCTTTGTCCTATTGAGTAGGTTTTCATAAAATGATACTCTTTCTCTATTTTTGTCTGAGTTGATATTGTTCATTTTGTTTCACTTGCTCCCCCTTTGGTTTTGATCCCTCTTTCTGCTTTCTCTACTTGCTCCCCCATTACTCTTACTCCCCCTTTTTGACACTTATTTCAATGGGTTATACACTAATAGCATATTTTTCTAAAAATTATTTATGAACCTCAAGTATAATCTTTAGAGTTGTATCCCAATTGTCACAAGCTACCTCTAAAGACTTGATTTGGATGGCTAGCTTGACAACAAGGTGAACTAAGCCTTCCATTATAGAATGATGAGGATCTTTCTACATAAGATTTTTAGCATAGCCTAGTTCCTTGTGCAATATCTCCATGTGTGGAGTCAATATTGATTGGATGCTGATTAGGTTAGCCCTAATGGTGACTTCATCTACTTGTAATGATACTAACTCACTCTAGGATTGCAAGAGGTATCTAAAGTGTTTCTCACTTTGAGGTAGAGACTTTGGCAAATTAGTGCTAGATGACTACATATGGCTCTCCAAATTCAGGATGTGATTCCTTACTTCTTGTGTGAAGAGAGTAGGATTACACAATTTGGTGCACAAAGAGAAAATATTATCTAGTACCTTCTTCACACTCTCTATCTTGATTGCTAGCTCAACCTATGTTAGTCCAAAAGCATTTGATATCCTATCATTCACCTTATTTTGAAACTTCCTTTTAGACCATTCAAGTAGTTTTACATTTGTATCTAGGTCTATTTCGGTAATTGCTTCCACTATGTTGGTTAATTGTTTAATGATGGGCTTGTTTTCATTTGGAGTTGGCAGACTAAATGCATCTAGGAAAATCTTTTTGATTTTAGTCAAATCTTTCTTCTACCTATGCTCCCTTCTAAGTAGTTCTTGTTTTTTATTCTTTTCTAGGGCTTCTTGTAATATACCCATCTACTCAATTGTGATTGTTTCCAAATCAAATTTAGGCAATACGATCTCTTCATCAAGGCTAATAACACCATATGCAGTTACCTCTTTTGTCTTAGATGAGCTAGGAGTTGACCTTGAAAATTGAAATGGTGTAACATCTATGCTTAGCCTCTGAAGACCTTGACTAGGAGGAGTAGAAGATTATGGTAATGTCACCAGTACTTGAATTGCTAGTTACTCCTCTAGCTTGAATGTCAATCTTAACTCTTCAATCTTGTCCTTTTATTTCTTTGTAGTTTTAGTTGCACCTTGATCTTGTGTTGGAAGTGCACATGTATCTACCTAACCTATTTGGCCTTGAGTGCCTTCATTCTTTGGTGTCTCTACCTTGTCTTCTCCAACTATCTCATCCTTATCTTTTTTAGGTTCTTGCACATTCATTAAGATTGGAGTGTCTTGAATAAGTGTACTAATAGTGACACTTGCTATCTCCTTCCTTTAATATACCACTATAGGTTTGAAGGTTGTACACTTGTGACTTTAGGAGTGTATAAAGGTGTGTCTAGTGTTTTCACTTCCTCCCCTACAATTATTGTATTAGTTTTCTAAATATCATCTATACTTAGCAATATAGGGTTGTCACATAGTTTGTCTTGGAGAGTGGTCTTAACAAGCATCCTTTTCAAATAATCCTTTGTGAGGAGAATGATGTTCTGAGCAATAGTCTTAGAGATATCTTTAACTTTGATATTTTCAATATTTTTACTTTTCTCCTATGAAGAGATGGTACTTGATACCTGTGTATCTTGTACACTCCATTATGTTTTCTACTCTTCCTTAGTTGGTGCCTAGGTCTCAATGTTCATATCTATACCTCCCTCAACTGTGCCTTGTTCAGTGTCATATTCTTCATCCTTACCTACCTTACTAGGTGTCTTTTCAACTTCCCTAGATGTTAATAGTCCATATGTTATTTTCCACATTTGTTTGGACTTTTGTAAAACATCCTCTATGATATTTTTAAATATTGTAAAAGGCTTGTATTTTGGCACAAATCTTACAACATATTTCTTAATGGCTTTAGACATGTCAGCCTTACTAAGTTCTAGCATAACTTGAGAAAGAGTTGGCTCTCCTATTTTTTTTAATGTCTAAACAATAATGCCACTTTTTCTCAACTCTATCATACAAAATTTTTGGTACGGAGTTGGCAAGTTCTAGAGGAGTATTTTTGAATATTTTTATCATGGCATATACTACCTCTTCAACTTAGTTCTTTTCAATCTTCCCAAGATTGTTAAAATCAATATGAGAAAATCCTAATAAATCAACATTTTTCCTAATTTTCTTACATAGATTGTCTAAATTTGAAGAGGGACTATGACTTACCATTTCAAATTGGCTATTGTCATCTGATTCAGTCTTCTCTTCATCAAAATTAGCTTGAGAAACATACTTTCTCCTTGGTCTCTTTTGAGCTTTAGCTATCTTTTCCTTAGGCTTGGCTACTTCTTTATCCTTTTTGGTAGTGAATCTAGTGTTATCCCTTGTGGTAGGTGTTGTAAGCTTCAAATGATTATATTTAGCAACCTTCTTTGGTTTTCTTGTGTCTTTTCTTTTCTCTTTTTTTTAGTAGCTATTGGTGCTTCACTAGCTTCTTCTTCCTTGGCACCTTCTACAATTTCTACTTCCTCTTCTTGTTGGTCTTCTCCCTAACCTTGTATTAATGTTGATGGTTCTTGAGCTTGTGTTTCCTCTTCTTCTTCCTTGGCTCCTTCACCAAATATTTCTTTTGGCTTCTTAACCAATTTTTTCTTCTTCCCGATCCCTAAATTAGTCTTCAATTCCATTGTAATCTTTGATTTGGTCAAGTCATAATTTCAAAAATGCTTTTTCTTCTTTATCCAATTTTTCTACAAGTAATGCTATAATTTTTACAAAGGCCTCATCAACATTTATTTCATATCCTAATGGCCTTAGGCATCTCAATATGGAATTATTTCCTGAACATATATGAAACTAGTGTCAACTAGGAAGCAAACATCATCAAAATGTTTTTCCACTAGTGAGACTTCTATCCTTAGTCTTTTACTCATTGATTGTTTGAAATCTTCAAAATAACTTGTCATTATAGATTCAAAGTTATCACCTAGTTGCTCAATAAATTCACCTATTTGAACTGCAATAGGTTGTTTTAGTTTCCATGCAACTTTACCAAATGTAGGAAATGTATTATGTACATAAAAGAAAATACATACAAGAATCAATCTGAATTTACACTATGCACTTTTGGTTTTCCTTATAGCTCCCAAGTTTTCAATCAATTATTGCAACTGTAACTTGACAATATCATAAGTATGATCCGTCTTCAATATTTTGTAACCTATGTCAACTACAATGCAAGGTGCACTATTTAATCTTCTAGATTGATAGAACTTGTGTGCTAACCCCTAGTGCAAAAGCTATTAGGGGTTCTATGATTATATCAGTTATAATCCCTCTTTTATTCCACATAGCCCCTATGTTTCTTTCAATTATTTCCTTAGCTTCACTTCTCACCATCTTGGGCTGATATAGGGTTGGATATCCTATGACTTTATGTACAATCTTCTTGGTGATTTTCACTAGTCCATTCTCTAGCCATTCAGAGTTGTCATGAATTATACTCAAAAAAAAATTTATCCACTCTGTCTTGAATACATTAGAGAAATATAGGGCATGAGTTAACCCTTTCTTCTCAAGAATTTTAAATTCTTCCTTCAATGCTCCATTCTCATATAGTATACCATATATCTCCCTGATTTCTATATCACCTATGACTCCAATTTTGCATGTATAACAATTTCTAACATCTTGTATCATCAAAACTTGCGATGGTATCATGGAAAATACACTAGAGGGATCTTGTTTGTAAGCTATATTTGTGATAGCTCTAAAAGTAGGTTTTTTTATTTCATTACTTATTAGTTACAAATTTAAAACCTATTTTCCCTCTAAAAACTTGGCTATTGAAGAACTAAATGTCATTACATGAAGCTAGGGTTTGTGAAATTTAAAACTACGTAGCTCAGCACACAATAAATACCTTGTGAATCCTATTGGAATGGTGTTGAAAAAACTTTTAAATCTCTTACAAATGCTAAGATCAATTCATCCATATTATTTTTATCACTTCATGCTCTACTTCAAATTCAAATGATGTCAAATGAACAAAAATTGATCAAATAGCCCTTAAAACACTATATTTAAAGCTAAGCACTTACATAGTTGTAAGCTCAGCTTCAATTGAATTTACTAGCTCACTCAACATCCATGCATTTTTTCATATGCTTAGAAAACACTATGAGCTTGGCCTTCACTAACAATTTTGTTAGCTTGGCATCCACTAAAATTTCACTTGACAACCATATGAAACTTCTCATGCTTAGCACTAACATGAAAATTGACAAAACTTAAAAATTTATTCTTGATTCCTATCAACACTTTGCATCTTTATTGATGCATATGTAATATTTTCAAAATTAAATCCTTGGAACTAATGATAGTATATACTTTTAAGTATTAGTCTCACATACCTCTTGATTGCTTAATTTGAGAAGGTGTCATTAGCTGACCCATTGGGTGAAGTAACTCATCTGCACTTGATGTGCTGCAACCTTTTTTTCTCCTCCATGTTTTATTTATCTCATCTTTTAAATTCTCAATATATACCTTTCCTTTGCCTAAGTTATTGAACCCACAATTTGGTGCCTTTGACCTTGTTGGACAATTTCTTCTTATGTGACCAGTCTTCAAACAACTAAAACATGTGGTTTGACTCAACCACCTTTTGTAATCACTTCTAAAATGTGTTCTAATATAGTTCTTAGGAATATGTCCATACTCTTAATAGTAGTAACAACTATATCTTGTATGACAATCCCAATTATAAGAGTTCTCATTATTCTTTACCTTTATCTACTTGTTTGATGACCACTTGGGTTTGGATTTGCATTCAAAAGCTCTATGTCCATACTTTTGATAATTATAATAGTATCCTTCAAATATTTGAGTGTGAATGGTCTTGGTTCTACATTCATGTGCCTGATGACCTTATTTGTTACACTTGTGGTAGTTACCCATGTTCTTCTGCTTAACATTTAGATTTACAATCTTGCTCATGCAAACATTAGTGGTATGACCTATCTTACCACAATTATGACAAGTAGGTTTGGAGTTCTTAGCTTTGTTATTTATTTCTTCACCACTTTTGGAAGATTCTCCTTCTTTAGTGTTAGTGTATCCCAATATAGAAGTATCATTGTTAGATCTAGGAGATCTCATTAATTGTTCAAAGTACTTGATGGCTTCACTAGGTTTATTAAAACTTTAAAAAGACTCCTTTTCCCTTTTTAGATCATTTCTCAATTTTTCATTCTACAATTTTAGTGTTGTGATCTCAATGTCTTTACTATTTATTTAATGATTAGAAATCATGACTTGATTCATTATTTCCAATTGCATGCAAGTGATCCTATTTATCTCTGATGATTTCTCTTCTAGTCTGCTAGTCAAAACTCTTTTTTCATCCTCAATCATGGCTTTGTCTTCCATAACTTTCTTTTTCTATTTGGTCACCTCACATAGCAATATGGCTTGTGATTCTTGCTCTATCTTTAGATTTTTGATCTCTTCAACTAGGGTTCTATTTTTTTCCATTAGATCTACAAATGCTACATCAAATTCATTGAAGTTTCCATTTGGAAATAGTTTAGTAGTGTTCATCTTTAGGTACTATGTCCCAACTTGTAGACTTCCATTTATAAGATCTTTCCTCAAATATGCAAAGATTTACTTCCAAAGAACTTAGCTCTGATACCAATTGTTTGAATTACAATAGGAAAGGCAAGTTTTGAGGGGAGGTGAATCAATATTTCAAACTTTCATTCGTAAAACATTCACCAAAAATTCATCTCATAATTCAACAAGTAAACTAAAATACCACATAAAGCATATACATCTAAAGTATGTTAAGTAAGTAAGCATACACAAATGTATAACACAAGATATGATTACCCAAAAACCCTCCAATGAGAAGGTAAAAATGGTTTGGAGATGAAACCCACAAATCTTCACTACTGCAATAATAAAGTGTATCCAATGAAGGTTACAATGCTTGATCATAAAATATGATCTACCCTATGAAAGGTTTGTCTTGTTAAAATCTTACAAAGACTATTAGGTCTTACCATGTTAAAGAAGTGTGCCTGATTAGAGAACTTTGACTCATAATTAAGTACGCACTTTGTTAGAGGATTTCAATAAAACTTGTTAGGACTACTTTGTTAAGAGTTTTAATTAATTCACCTATTAGAATGTCTTAGCAATGATCTTGTGATTAGCCCTCTATTTCTTGATGTCAGATCACCTCTATATTGATGTACACTTGATCCTTTCTGATTAGATGTCTCTCTATTATCCACTATTTCCTTTCCTTTGTTCTCCTTTAACTTATTCTGCAATGAAACTCTAATCATAATACCTTGGTCACCATGAATATCTTGTTTGCACATGATAACTCTCCTTCACTTTTCTTGTCTCTCTATTTGAACATTTAGGGTTTGTCCTCCTTAAGAAGACCTAGGTAACTTAGGATTAGGTATGAATTAATAACTACGATTCACCCATATTGCGACTTAAACCTTCCCTTTTTTTGATTGGATGCATGTAATACATAAGGATTCACATTTAAGATGTCCTTATCAACAAAAGGTCATAAATCAATCCTCAAGTTTTCTTTAAAATGGTTTACATAGTAGTTTGTGCCAATACAAACAACTATGTCATAACTATGTTACTTGGCATCTGAAGTCGCTAGTGCTCGACACTAATTATGACTTCAATGCTATCACTCAACATCTAAATGTCTTGGCATGCACTAGTTACTTGACACTTTAATCACTTAGCATATACTATCTTCTTGACACTTGAGTGACTCAACACATAAGTTACTTAACACTCACTATTTACTTGGCATGCTCTAACTTATATGTTGTGCTCGGTATATCTTACTTGTTTGGCATGAACTAAGTAAATTATTAAGTGTATATACACTCACTTGTCAAAACCAATCTGAGATTAACGTGAAAGTGTTTGGAAGCCATAGTCATGTAGAGAATAATGTAAATCCATTTTAGAATCCCAAATCAATCATAGAGTTCAATGATCACACAATATATTCAACATGATAGAGGAACTAATACATTTTTCCCACTACAATAATTAATAAAATCACCATTATCAAATAACAAATCAATCTTGAAAATATAGTCTTCAATTTTGTCATTCTAGATAGACCTGCATACAAAGATTCATAACTTTTTAACCAAATCTTATTTCTTCAATACAATCATCCAATTTAAGTTCAATTTGGTACCCAAAAAAATATGCAAAACATAGAAACATCAAAAAGTATAATTAAAAGTTATCATCTCTACACCGAGACCCATTTTTCTATGACTCCATTGAGAGGGTTAAAAAATTGGTTTTCACTAAAACCATCATAACGTTTATAGAAATCAACAAAAACATACCAAAAAAATTGAATTAGAAATATAATTCATCCGTCTTTCCATAAATATAAGTTCCATACCTTCAAACATCCATTAAATAGTTGTATATGTTGCTTCAATATGATTGTAATCCAAAAATCTAAAAATCCTATCATCCATAGAATGCTCATAACTTTTTCAATTCTGCATGAAATCAATTCAAACCAAAAAAAATAGAAGCATTATTCATTTTTATACTCTACCATATTAATAATACATTATTTATAGGTTGTACATGGACATAAAATTTTTGGAAAAAAGTAAAATAAATAGAAAATCCAATCAAAATAATAAGTGCAAAGTGCTCATAGAAACTTTCTAATCCATGAAGAAAGAAGATTAGGAAGGAATTTTGAATGGAGATTTTGGGTAGGAATATGATTACAAGTATCATTATGGACATTTTACTTGAAATCTAGAAGGAATCTAAGATGAAGAGGGTGAGGACAAGGATGACAATTCAATAAAGTGATCCCACAAGTTATAGGAAGATGTTGACCATCATATTTCCATTTTTCCTATTTCTAACCATGGGTCTACTAGGGTTCCACTTGAGAAATCTAGAGGAGAGAGACCCTCACATGAAAATAACTAGAATTTTGAGGCTCCACAAGATTTTTGTGAGAAGGAATGAGAGGAAGATGTTGGGGACAAGAATTGTTCTTCACTTTTTGATAAAAGGTCACTAGGTAAGTCATATTTCCCCCATGTTTGAAAATCTTGCTGGGAGAAAGGGGAGCTTCAAATATTTGTGTTAGGCCCTATTGTTGACTATTCTATATTTTTTATAGATTTTACCCTTGTTGGTAAAATTTTGGGGGCCTCACCAGATATCAATTCTGTAAGAAATATGGTGAAGAGAAAATGGGCCCTATGAGGTTAGGTTGATATTGTAGCTATGCATAACTTGAACATTGTTCTATGTGAGGGTCTATGGTATTTTGGAAGAAGCTCCCTCATGGTTAAGAAATGGGAACCAAACATGGACTGGTCTAATGCTTTCTTCCTCACTACACCTGCATGGGTTAGGCTACTAGGACTCCCTTTGGATTTTTGGCATGAAGACATATTTAAAGGGATTGCTGAGCCTTTGGAGAGGTCATGTCCATTGATAATATGATAACAACTAGATTGAGACTTCTACATGCCATGATCTTTGTGAAAGTGTCTTAGCTTAAGGATTTACCCTAGAAAGTGGATTTTTTTCTAATTTTAGTAAATGGACATAGGAGGTTGAGTTTTAGGATCTCTAAATGCCTATTTCTACAATAAGAAATTGGGTCATTGGGATAGGAAATGCCCTAAGAAACCAAAAATGACTTAAAATATGGCATCAAAAAAGAAGAAATATCATAAATTTGTGTGGAAACCTAAGGCTCCATAGGAAGAAGTCACTATTGGAAATGATTGAAAAGCTCATGAGAGAGATTGTTGGAAATGACTAAAGAGATCATACATAAAAAGTAATGGAACTGGTAAAGAATGTTCTCAATCATTGTTTTGTCATTGATGTCAAACTTGCTATTTGCAAGAATGACAATTACTTTAGTGATCCAAATACTATCAATTGATTGATTGACAAGGAGGAGGCAATCAATAAGATGTAACTAGAACACCTAGAGAAAGGTTGAAGTTATGATGTTGTAATGAAGTAGACGGATCAGCTAAGCCATTGATGAAAAAAGTGTATTGATGACATACTCTAAGACATAGAAAATGGGCACACTGAAACATATCAAAGATGCAAAGTTTTAGCTAAGTCATTTGTAAAGCCTAACTAAGTTCATTAGAGAGAGAGAGCCAAGCAAGCTAGTGAGTACCGAATAGATTCCTAGTTGAAGCCGAGCAAGTTCAACTTCAGTAAGTGCTAAGTGAACTTAAACAAGTGCTGAGTAGATACAAGTGCTAAGCAGAAACAAGTGCCGAGCAGATACAAGTGCCAAGCAGAAACAAGTGCTGAGCAGATACATGTGTCGAGAAAATACAAGTGCCGAGTAACACAGAGATGCTGACAAGGTTGTTATCTTGAATTTTGTGAATTAAATAGAAGATAAGAGTGATGAGCTGGTGACACAGAACACCATGTAGAACATTTTTGGAGAATACAACTAGACTCTAGATGAAGTTTCTAGATAAGAGCAAGATATGGGGTAAATACATTGTATCCTACCTAATCCATTTGAAACCCTAAAGTTGGAGAGGAGAATCAAATGGTAAAGGTAATCTAGATTTATATTTAAGGAGTCATAAGGTCACAAAGCAAAGTAGATGAGGTCAAGCATCAAAGTATAAAGTGTTGAAGGAGGTGCTAAGGAGTAAGAAAGTGCAGTTACTCTGCTTTAATAGATGACCACAAATATGGTTGCATTGGTATAATGAGTAATAAGACTCAAGGAGGTGAAGCTTGAGATGACAAGCTGTCAGAGCTAAAGTGATTAAAGCCAAGCAAAGGATTGAGCTGAAGTGTGATCTGAAATCTACAAGATATGTTGTAAGTTGTATCAGATCAAAAAGCCATTATTGTTACTTTCTAGCAATTGTAATAGTTAGTTTAAATCCTATGGACTTAGGTTGGTTTAATAGCCATGTTGTAAATCCTTTAACAAGGTGACATTCCAAGTGAATGTTCTAAAGTCCTTTGATCAGGCCCATTCCTAATAGTATGGTGAAATCCTCTAACAAGGTCACATTTAATAGTGTGTTGTAAGCCTTTAACAGGGCATCACTTTAGAAGAGTGAAAATCAAGTAGCATGTTACTGGTGGTTTTTCCCAAATTGGGTTTTCACGTAAATCATTGTGTCATGTGTTAATCTTGCATTTTTTATCTCTGCATATTGATTTACTGTAATTTGCTAAGGATGATTGATTTAAGCTTGGATGGATGAAAAGTTTATGGATTCACTATAATTTGTGAAAAAGTATTATTAGGGCATTTGGAACTTGGATAACTGATTCACCCCCTCCCCCCCCCCCCCCCCCCCCCCCCCGCCCCTCCCCCCCTCTTAGTTATTCTAAAGAATTCTAACAATTGGTATCAGAACCAAACTATTGATTCTGTTTAAAGGGACTAGAAGATTAAAAGATCAGAATGCTTGAGAGAGAAGTCCCCAAGCTCAACAAAGACAACTTTTTTGCATGGCAAAGTTTGATGAAGCTACATCTTGGATCCATAGGAGATTATGCCCAAAATTCAATTGTTACTAAACATGTTGATCCAACTAGTACTCTTACTATAGAAGATTTGAAAAACAAATAGGAACACAATCAGACAATGCTGGAGATTGCTTCTGCACTCAACTATGCTGAATTTGATGATATCAAAGGATGTGAAATTGCATTCAAAATGTGGAAAGCCCTATCAAACATCTATGGAGGAGATCATAATGTCCAAAGAGAAAAAAGAGAAAGCCTCAGAGGAAAGTTTGCTAATATGAAAATGGAGGAAAGTGAGAATGTTGCTCAGTATGGTGCAAGAATAAAGGAAGTGGTAAGTGCAATAAGATGTTTGAGTGGTCAATTGTATAAAGATACTATTAATAGTAAGTTTTTAAGAACCTTGCTCCCTATCTATGCTATTAGAGTATCAGCAATACAAGAACTAAGATGTGTACCAAGAAACAATCTAAGTTTTGAAGGAATAGTGGGTAGACTGATTGCATTTGAGTTATCTAACTTTGATAACTACAGACCTGAGAATGTTGAATTTTCTTTCAAGGCCAAGTTATCAGTGAAATATGCTGAAAAGGTAAAATCAAAGAAAGGAAGAAAAATTAAATATGTATCCAGTGACAGTAGCACTAATGAGAAAGATGTGGAACAATTGGAAACATTGTTAGCTAGAAGATTTCACAAAGGCAAAGGAAAATTCAAAGGTAAGATGCCTATCATTTGTTTCAATTGCAATGAAGTAGGACATATTGCTGCAAGGTGTACATAGAAAAAGGATTACAAGGAAGGCACTAAATACAAATATAGAATAGAAGATGATAAGAAAGATTACAAAGACAAAGGCAAGAAGTGTTATATTGTTGAAGAGAATTTTGATGATAATGATGATGAAGTTGTTTATGTAGCCATGAAGAATTAATTTGATGAAGAAGACAGATGGATCATAGACAATGGATGCTCACATCACATGATAGGAGACACAAGTAATTTTGTTAACTTTACTCAGTATGATGGAAATAGTGTTAGATTTGGTAATGATGCTCCATGCCAAATAAAAGGAAAAGGCTCCATTAAGCTTACAAAAAAAATTTTATGTGATAATTCATACCATGTTGAAGGATTAAACTACAATTTGTTGAGTGTCTCATAGTTAGGCAATGTAGGATGTAAAGTAGAATTTGGAAACAAAACTGCAAAAATCTATGGTACTGATGGAAAATTGATAGGAAAAGGAGATCAAACAAGAAGTAATCTATTTTACCTTGATATGGATGATGTTTCTTGTTTTGTTGCAAATTTTGATGATGAGTGGTTATGGAATAGAAGGCTATGTCATGTCAACTTTGACAATCTGGTTAATATTAGTAAAATGAAGAAAGTCAAAGGTTTACCTAAATTGAAAAAACCTAACCATATCATGTGCAAACAATGTCAGCTAGGAAAGATGACAAAATCAAGTTTCAAAAGCAAAAACTATACATCTAAAGAAGTACTTGAGTTAGTTCATACTGACTTATGTGGTCCAATGGAAGTACAAAGCTACAAAGGAGATAAATACATAATGTTGTTTGTTGATGACTATTCCAAGATGATGACTGTTATGTTCTTAAAGAAAAAATTTGATGCTTTTCAAATGTTTAAGTGGTATGTGGCTAGAGTTGAAAAGGAAACAGAAAAAAGTTTGAAATGCTTGAGATCAGACAGAGGTGGTGAATTCACATCAAATGAATTCGAGATATTTTATAATGAAAAAAGAATAAAAAGACAAACGTCAGCTCCTAGAACTCCCCCACAAAATGGAATTGGTGAGAGAAGAATTAGACCTATGATTGACTGTGCTAGAACATTAATGATGGAAAAGACTATTGCTCTAAAATACTAGAGAGAAGCTGTAAGTATAGCTATTTATACACTGAACCAAGTACAAGTCAAGAAAGGTACTACTACAACACCTTTTGAATTATGGTATGGTCACTCACCCAATGTAAAACATTTCAAAGTATTTGGTTGCAAATGATTTATCCTTAAAGATGCTAGAAATAGGAAATTTGATGCAAAAAGTGATGAAGGTATATTCCTTGGCTACTCCACTAGAAGTAAAGCATAAAAGTGTTTGAATACTAACACTAAAAAAATTGTGGAAAGTGCAAATGTAACCTTTTATGAGCATACAAAAGTCCAAGCTGAAGAACTAAAGAGAATGAATGAATACAGAACCTTTGTGTATTCTTATGAAGGAATGCCAATTGACGAGAATGTTGTCAATCAAATTAAAATTTAACAACAAATTTTAGTTTTAGCCGAGTCACAACCAGTGAATGTTGAGTTAGATTCAGAAGCCAAGTTATAGAATGAAAAAATTCCACAATCTAATCCTGAAGTTAGTACACATGAAAGAGATGAGGAACAATCTGAAAACTCAGTGCATAGTGACCCTAAATTTGAAAGATCAAACATGCAAACAAGGACAAAACCAAGATTATCCAAATATGTAAAAATACATCACCCTGTTGAATAGATAATTGGTGACAAAGATGCAAGACCAATGACCAGGAATAGACTAAGACATGAATCATGTCTGATTAGAAAACTTGAACTTAAGATAGTATATGGTGCATTAAAAGATGATGAATGGTATAAAGCTATGGAAGAAGAGATTGATCAAATAAAGAAGAACAAAACCTAGAGTTTGGTTCCCAGACCAGTTGACAAGAATGTGATTGGCACCAAGTGGGTATTCAGAAAAAAGCTAGATGAGAATGGTGAGATTACTAGAAATAAAGCTAGACTAGTATGCAAGGGTTATGCTCAAGAAGAAGGATTAGACTATGGGGAAACATTCACTCTTATTGCTAGAATGGAAGGAATAAGAACTTTACTTGCATATGCTGCATATAAAGGTTTTAAAGTCTATTAGATGGATGTAAAGTCTACTTTTTAAAATGGTATACTAGAAGAAGAAGTCTATATTGAACAACTAGAGGAATTTGTTGATGAGAACAATAGGGATATGGTTTTTAAATTACATAAAGCACTCTATGGTCTGAAATAAGCACCTAGAGCATGGTATTGTTAGGATAAACCATGGACAGAAATAAAAACTACATGCAAATATAACCAATAACAGAAAAATAATAGAACACACAGAAATGAACACAAGACACCAAGATTTAACATGGTTCACCCAACCCCTGGGCTACGTCCACCAAACAGCAAGTCCAATCTTATTACAATCTAGTGATTACAACCTGATTACAAACCGTAATCCCTTACAACTCAATACCGCCACAAGAACCAATTTCGTATCAAAACATTATGAAAAATACCCAACCCTAAGCCCTTTTTATACAAGTATTAAACCGCTTTAGGGTTATAACATGTCAGCCATATGTCGGCCATAATATGTTGGCTACCATGTCGGCTACTGCCCAAAATTTTTTATTTGCCCACTATTTATGAAGTATGTATAGTACTTTCCTTATCAGTCACCACAATCTAACAGGTATGAGAGACTTCACAAGTATCTAGGGAAAATAGGATTTGAAAGAACTGATGATAACAACAACATGTACATCAAATCAAAAGAAGGTAAGGATATTATTGTATCTGAGATCTTTGTGGATGACATAGTTTTTGGAGGAAAGGAAGTTCTTTGAAGAGGCTTTGTTGACAAAATGAAACATGAGTTTGAGATGTCTATGTTTGGAGAGATCAAATTCTTTATTGGATTGCAAGTACATCAACTAAAACATGGTATAGTTGTGACACAATCAAAATACATCAAAGAGATACTTAAAAAATTTGGATTGGAGGAGTCCAAACCAATTAGCACACCAATGGCAATAGGAAATAAGCTGTCCAAAAATGATGTATCAGCTGAAGTCAATCAAACAATGTACAGATCCATGATTGGAAAACTACAATATGTTGTACACAGTAGACCAGACATAGCATTAGTAGTTGGAATAGTGGTTAGATTCTCTGCTAATCCCAAAGAAAATCATCTCATAGCAATAAAAAGAATAATAAGGTATCTCAAAGGAACTGATAACTTTGGTCTATATTACAAAAATAATGAGAAGTTTGAACTCAATGCATATACAGATGCAGATTGGGGAGGCAACATTGATGACAGAAAAAGCACAAGTGGAGGTGCATTATTTTTAGAAAAAGGGCTAGTTACTTGGACCAGCAAGAAACAAACATGTACATCCCAGTCCACTGTAGAATCAGAATATGTGGCAGTAGTAGTTAATTGCACAAACATTGTGTGGCTCACACAACTATTGAAAGGAATAAAAAAAGAGGTAACTAAACCTGTGATATTGTATTGTGATAACACAAGTGCTATAAACATATCCAAAAATCTAGTAATGCATGCAAAAACCAAGCATATTGCAATCAAGTATCATTATGTTAGAGAATTGGTAGAAGACAAAGAAGTGAAGTTGGAGTACATTCACACAAAGGAACAAATTGCAGATATCTTCACCAAACCATTGCCCAAGGATGCTTATGAATATCTTAGAGGCAAGTTTGGGGTAATGCCCCTAACTCAAGTAGTATAAAACAACAAGGAAGCTTCCCTGCATCAACAGGAACAAATCATTGAAATATCAGAAGAATGATGCAGAGGATAATAGCAGGACTAGAAACTCCAAATCATTCACAAGCATGGTGATAGAGGGAGAAAACATGAGATGCAAAGCTTATACTCTACATTTTAAAAGATGCTACATCTTTGGCATTTATGTCAAAGAGGGATAAATATGTAGAAAATTGATCAATACAAAGAAAGAAGGAGATATATATGAAATAGGGAGATATATGAGATCAGTAGTAAGGATGCAGCAGTCAAGATAACACATACAATCTTGGTGGTAACTAAGTTGATCAATTGATCAGTTTGGTTTGCCATCAATGCCAAAGAGGAAGATTGTTGGAAATGATTGAGAAGTTCATGAGGTAGATTGTTGGAATGACTGAAGAGGTCCTACATAAAAAGTAATGGAACTAGTAAAGAATGTTCTCAATCATTGTTTTGTCATTGATATGAAACTTGCTATTTGCAAGAATGACAATTGCTTTAGCGATCCAAATACTATCAATTGATTGATTGACAAGGAGGAGGCAATCAATAAGATGTAACCAAAACACCTAGAGAAAGGTTGAAGTTATGATGTTTTAATGAAGTAGAAGGAACAGCTAAGCCATTGATGAAAAAAGTGTATTTATGACATACTCTAAGACACAGAAAATGGGCACATTGAAAAATATCAAAGATGTAAGGTTTTAGCTAAGTCATTTGTAAAGCCTAACTAAGTTCATTAGAGAGAGAGAGTCGAGTAAGCTAGTAAGTGCCGAATAGATTCCTACTTGAAATCGAGCAAGTTCAACTTAGTAAGTGCTGAGTGAACTTAAACAAGTGTCGAGCAGATACACGTGTTGAGCAGAAAGAAGTACCGAACATATACAAGTGCTAAACAGAAACAAGTACCGAGCAGAAACAAGTGCCAAGCAAATACATGTGCCAAGAAAATACAAGTGTCGAGTAACATAGAGATGCTGAGCATTAGTAAACCAATAGTGCTGAGTTGCTACATTATTTCAAAGATCAAAGATTCATCAGATCTGAGCTAAAAAGGTTGTTATCTTGAATTTTGTGAATTAAATAGAAGATAAGAGTGATGAGCTAGTGGCATAGAACACCATGTAGAACATTTTTGGAGAATAAAACTGGACTCTAGATGAAGTTTCTAGATAAGAGCAAGATATGCGGTAGATACATTGTATCCTACCTAATCCATTTGAAACCCTAAAGATGGAGAGGGAGAATCGAATGGCAAAGGCAATCTAGATTCCTATTTAAGGAGTCATAAGGTCATGAAGCAAAGTAGAGGAGGTCAAGCATGAAAGTATAAAGTTCTAAAGGAGGTGCTAAGGAGTAAGAAAGCCTAGTTATTCTGCTTCAACAGATGACCACAGATATGGTTGCATTGGTATGATGAGTAAGAAGACTCGAGGAGGTGAAGCTTGAGATGACAAGCTGTCATAGTTGAAGTGATTAAAGCCAAGCAAAAGATTGAGCTGAAGTGTGATATGAAATCTACAAGATATGTTGTAAGTTGTATTAGATCAAAAAGCCATTATTGTTACTTTCTAGCAATTGTAACAGTTAATTTAAATCCGATGGACTTAGGTTGGTTTAATAGACATGTTGTAAATCCTTTAATAGGGTGACATTCCAAGTGAATTTTCTAAAGTCCTTTGATCAGGCCCATTCCTAATAGTATGGTGAAATCTTCTAACAAGGTCACATTTAACAGTGTGTTGTAAGCCTTTAACAGGGCAGGCTTTTAATAGGGCGTCACTTTAGAAGAGTGAAAATCAAGTAGCATGTTACTAGTGGTTTTCCCAAATTGGGTTTCCACGTAAATCATTGTGTCATGTGTTGATCTTGCATGTTTTATCTCTACATATTGATTTATTGTAATTTGCTAAGGATGATTAATTTAAGCTTGGATGGATGAAAAGTTTATGGTTTCACTATAATTTGTGAAAAAGTATTATTAGGGCATTTGGACCTTGGATAACTAATTCAACCCCCCCTCTCAGTTCTTCTAAAGAATTCTAATAGTTACCACCCATGAAAAGGATACTTAAGGAAATATTAGTAAAATTGAGGTTCATAAAGGGAGAGTGAATGAAGATGAAGACAATACTACTAGAAGGAACGAGGAAAATTCTCTTCCTCCCCCCCCCCAATAATAGTGTAGAAGAAGAGATTTAATAGGACTAGCTAGACTGACTATCCCAATACTAAGATGAGAGCTAGGAAGATAATGAAATGAAGGGTGAATTTGAGGAAAGGGAAATACAAAAGGTGGATATTATTCAGTCAATATATTGAAAAATAAAGTGGAGGATTCTCTAGAAGAAGGAAATCTACCAATGTTAGAACCTCTCTTTGATGATACTCTTTTAGTTGATACAGGTTCTTGAGGCCAATCTTTACCTTATTCTCAAATAGTAGGAACAAGAAGCTACAAAAGGAGGAAAAAAGTAGAAGAAAGGAATAAAAAAGAAAAAAGAAATGGAAGGTTGTTCTTTGGTTTCCTCATTTAGAGTTTCTACTAGGAAGAAGAAAATGAAGTTGACCTCTCCTATAGTGAAGATGGATGTAGCATCTCTAGGAAAAGTGGGACGAAAGAGTCTTAGAAACAAAAGGGAACAAGAATATAGTTGATGGGAAGAAAAATACTATTCTGTAGTTCACTTTTGAGAAGAAATGGAGATAATATCATGCAATATCTTAATAGTCTCCATAAGATGGATGTGGTTAGGAATGTAGTTCATAATCATAAACCTTATATCTTAGTGATTTAGGAAACCAAAATGGAAAAATAAAAAGAAAAAAGTTAAAGTATTTTAAAAACTATGGTGTGTTGACTAGTAGCTCTAAAGGTGCCCTAGTAGGTATTTTGATAATGTGGAACCAATCTTTTATATCTGGTCATCTTATCAATTCTAATAAGATTTTTCTAGCAATTAAACTTTAACACTTAAAAAAGGGAACTAGCTAGAATCTAATTAATATTTATCCCCTACCAATAAGAGAGTGAGGAAAAAATTATGGTATAGGTTATCTAATATTAAAAATAAATATTATAATTGTAGCTAGATTATGATGGGGGATTTCAATGTTCCTCTTTATGAGCATGAAAACATGGGTGGTAATTCCAATCAGTTGGAAGGAATAATGGATTTAATGGATTTTATCCATGGGGAAAGATTCATAGATTTGGATCTCCAAGGAATCCATTTACTTGGAGCAACAAGTGAATAGGGGAAAATTGTATTCAATCTAGTTTGGATAGGGTCCTAATTTCCCTTGATTGGTCCCAAGATTTCATTTGATGTTTATCCTTTATTCCAAAGGTTACCTCTAACAACTATTCTCTAGTGTATGTGGCTAACTCAATTAATGCTAAAAATAACTACTCCTTTATATCTGAGAAAATGTTGGTTCAACATCCAAATTTTTGTTAGGTGTTTTAAGGATGGTGGAATTTTAAGGTGGAAGAAATAACTCTCTTTCGAGTATCCAAAAAAATTTGGTATTTTAAAGATAAGGTGAAAGAATTAAATAAGAGTATGTTTGGGGATATTTTTGAGGAAAATTCCAAATTGAAATAGAGTTAAAAGTCATTCAAGACATAATACAAATGGATGGCTACTCGAAGGGACTTTTAGTTGAAGAAAATGAAAACCTAGTCAATTATCATGATATTGTATCTAAGGAAGAAACTTCCTAGAGGAAAGCATCTAGGGCTATTTAGCTAAAGGAAGGAGACAGGAACTCTAAATATTTCCACTTAATTACTATGAAGCATAGAGCTAGTAATCACATCTCTAGGTTAAAGGTGGGGCCAAAAGATATCATAGATGAAAATGAGATTACTAGTGAATCGGTATCCTTTTTCTCCTCTCTTCTTTTGTCAAATTAGAATATTGATATGGATAGGCAGGGAGAGTTGCTTGAGTTTTTTCTCTAGATTATCTCTAAAGAGTAGAATATAATGTTGGATTCCATTCCATCTAAGGATGAAATCCACAAAGAGATTCTATCTTTTAAAAGTGATAAATCCCTTGGACTAGATGGTTTCCTTATGTTTTTCTTCCAGTTCATATGGAATGTGGTTGAAAGAGATGTTTGCAATGTGATGAAGGATATTTTTGGGGCTAGAAGAATGTTTATGGAGATTAAATCTAATTTTTAATGTTTGATTCCTAAGAAGGTGGATGTGGATTCCCTGAAGCACTTTAGATTTATTAGTCTATGTAATTCAATATATAAAATTATATCTAAAGTTGTGACTTTGAGAATTTTGAAGATTCTCCCTAATCTGATCTCAGAGAAAAATAATAGATTTTTTTTGGGGAGGAAAATTTTGAATTCCATTATTGTCATGCATGAAAAAAATTATTCTATGGCCTCCTCCAACTCTCAAGGCTTTGTGATGAAGGTGGATATTGTGAAAGCTTATGATAGAGTGGAATGGAGTTTCTTCCTAAAAGTGTTAAAGGTCTTTGGATTTGGTGAAATATGTTTACAAATTATATCCCAATTGGTCACTACAACTTTCTTGGTTGTATTGGCTGATGGGGCCTCGTCTAGTTTTTAAAAACCTACTAGAGGGCTAAGATAAGGTGATCCCATTTCTTCAATTTTGTTTACTCATATGGCTGAATGTTTGGGGAGGTATATTGGAGTTCTTATGGAAAAAGGGGATATTCATGGTATATTTCCCTCTTCTCAACCTCTCTCTTGCTCCCATGAATAGTCTATGGATGATAATATGTTTTTGGGCATGGTGTATATTAGGGAGGCAAGTGTTAGAAATGTTTAGAATAATTGAGAGGGAGGCAATGGAACAATTACTCAAGGTCTATATGTACCACTTGAACTATTAAACATTAAATACATCAATCTTTAGTTGATCCTACCTAACTCATTGTTGCTTGGTCTGTACTATAAAATTTTCATAAACTTAAGTTGCATTGCATAATGGAAAACATAATCACATGTAAAACACTCATAAGTCATTCTAGTTTGACATAAGGGTTTTATGTGGAAACCCAATTTGGAAAAAATCACCAACAACATGTCACTATTTTTCACTCTTTTGAAGTGAGCTTTGTTAGGAGCCAACCCTGTTAAAGGTTTACAACACAAACTATTAAATGTGACCTAGTTAGAGGATTTAATCACCCTATTAGGAGTGGCCTTGTAAGAGGACTTTGATCATTCTATTTAGAATGTCACCTCATTAAAGGATTTACATAGACTGTTAAGTCTTCCAATGACTATTAGGTCAACCTCTGTTAAAAGGATTTCAATACAAATTATTTAAAATGATAAAAAAAAGGTTTTTATTTGTGTGATTATAAATTAATTTTGCTACTTCAATTCTTTATTCAGTCCTTATGTTGGTTCACTAATAAGCCTTTCATTATCATCTCTAATTTTGATTTTCTTAGACACCCTTCAAGAATTAGTCTATTCTTCTCATCAACAATTAAGCCTTCTACTCAAAATCACTTATCAATGACAACATCACATCTACAAGATTTCTCATTTACCTTCACATTCGCACTCTTGTGTGCTTCTGATAAGCATTTCTCTATATAAGAACTTGCTCATACACACTAGTTGAACCCAACTAGGCTTGATTAGACACAAGACTTAAAATTTAGTTCAGTAACCCTTTATATAGGTAACTTGTGCTTTACCATTTTCTATAGCCATCATAGATCTTAGGGTTTATGATTAGCTTCAACTCAATTCAATGTATCTATACAAATTCTTGATTATTCTCTAGAAACTTCTCTAGAATCCTTTTTGTTAGGTCTTTACCTAATCATCACCTTGAATTTAATGATCCAACTCATTAATCTAATCTTCAATAGGTTTTACTATTAGATTGTGGTGACTAATTAGGAAGGTACTGTACATACTGTACTATTCGTCATTCATAGATTTGCCACTAAAGTTATGGCTAATTATGGCTAACATGTTATAACCCTAAAATGGTTTAATACTTGTATAAAAGGGTTTAGGGTTGGGTATTTTTCATTATGGTGTGATGCAAAATTGGTTCTTGCGGCAGTATTGAGCTATAAGGGATTACAGATTGTAATCAGGTTGTAATCACTAGATTGTAATAAGATCGGATTTGCTTTTTGGTGGACGTAGCCTAGGGATTGGGTGAACCACATTAAATATTGGTGCCTTGTGTTCATTTCTGTGTGATCTATTATTTTTTCTGTTATTGGTTATATTTGTATGTAGTTTTTATTTCTGTCTGTGGTTTATCCTAACAAGTGGTATCAGAGCGAGGTTGTCTTTCAGTTATCCTCTACAGGAAAGTCTCACGATTAAGTGGGAGTCTCACGGTTGAGTGGGAGTGATGGAAGATGAGGGAAAGCTGAGGGTTGGTAGGTTTAATGGGTAGAACTTCCAGTTATGGAAGATGCAAATGGAAGACTATCTATATCAGAAGGATTTATGGAAGTTGTTGGAAGGCAAAGCCAAGAATCAGGGAACTATGTCAGAGGCTAAATGGGATCTTTTGGATAGAAACACACTCAAAATAATTCAGTTATGCTTGGCACCATCAGTGGCATTTAATATTACAAAAGAAAAGATGATAGAAGATTTGATGGAAACCCTAGCAACACTGTATGAAAAGCCCTCCACTTCAAACAAGGTATTTCTCATGAAGCGTTTATTTAATATGAAAATGGTAGAAGGTGGATCTATTGTAGATCATTTAAATGAGTTTAATACTATTACTAGTTAGTTATCTTCTACGGGTATCAATTTTGATGAAGAAATTAGGGCTCTCTTGATTTTGTGTTCTTTACCTGAAAGCTGGAATGGTTTGGTAATGGCTGTGAGTAATTCTGTTCTTGGATCTAGTACCCTAAAATATGATGATGTGATTAGTGTTATTTTAAGTGAGGAAACTCATAGAAAATCCTCAAGTGGATCTACATCAAGAAGTTCTTTGAATGCACAAAGTAGGGGCAGAACAATTGAGAGAGGAAATAACTCTAAAAATCGTGGGAAATCAAGAGGAAAGTCAAAGTAGAGGAGGTCTCAATCGAGAGGACCAAATGATTGCTGGTACTATGGGAAACTAGGGCGCAAAAAGAAAGATTGCTAGAATCGAAAGAAAAATGAAGGAGATAAATCAGATGGAGACAAGGAGGAAAATGTGGTAAGTAACAATTCCAAAGAGGATGCTTTGCTTCTGTCTTTAGAGAGTGTTGATGATTCATGGGTTTTAGATTTTGGTGCTTCATTTCATGCTACACCTCATAGAAGTTATTTCATTGATTATGTCCAAGGGGATTTTGGGCTTGTTTATTTAGGGGATAATGAACCCTATTAGATTGTTGGAAAGGGAAAAATCAAGATTAAGTTGCAGAATGGGAATCATTGGCTACTACATGAGGTAAGACATGTTCCAAGGCTGAGTAGAAATTTAATTTCAGTCGAGCAACTTAGTGATGAGGGTTGTGTAGTTACTTTTAATGATAAAAATTGGAAGGTTTCAAAAAGTTCCCTTGTAGTAGCAAAAGGTGTGAAAGTAGGCACCTTATATCTTTGTATAGGTCATATTGTTCCTACTACTTTGATTGTTTCAGAGAAAAATGAATGTTCAGGAACAATTGTTGTAGTTGAGCAGGGAGAACAAATAGTTGCTTTAGATTCTGATACAACGCTATGACACAATAGACTTGGGCACATGAGTGAGAAAGGTATGAAAGTACTTCATTCAAAGAAAGTTTTACCAGGTTTAAAATGTGTTAATATGGATTTCTGTGAAAGTTGTGTGTATGGAAAACAAAAGAGAGTGAGTTTTGTAAAGACTGGGAAGGAAAACAAAAAGGAGAAATTAGAGCTTGTGCATATAGATGTATGGGGACCAGCTCAGTTATCTTCCCTTGGTGGCTCTCATTATTATGTTACATTTATTGATGATGCAACTAGAAAAGTATGGATTTATTTCTTTAGACAGAAATGTGATGTATTTCAAACTTTTAAGAAATGGAAATGCTTGGTTGAAAATGAGACTGGTAAGAAATTAAAATGTCTCATATCTGATAATGATGGTGAGTATTGTAGTCATGAATTTGAAGATTATTGCTCCACTAATGGTATTCATAGATAGAAAACTATACCAAGGACTCCACAGGAAAATGGAGTGGCTGAACACATGAACAGGACTATAATGGAGCATGCAAGGAACATGAGGTTGCATGCTGGGTTGCCCTTACACTTGTGGGTGGAGGTTGTCAATACTGTAGCATATTTGATTAATAGAGGTTCCTCTACTCCATTGGGCTATGGTATTCCAGAGGAAGCATGGACTAGTAAAAAGGTGAGTTATCCTTTTCTGAAGACCTTCGGTTGTGAGGCTTTTGCTCATATAGACTCAGAAAATAGAACCAAGCTAGAAGCTAAATCAAAGAAATGTGTCTTTGTTGGATATGGCATTAATGAATTTGGTTATAGGCTTTGGGATTTTGAAAATCTTAAAATTGTTAGAAGTCGAGATGTCATATTCAATCAGAAAGTGTTGTACAAAGATCTGTTGCAGCAACATGAGAAGAAAGAAGATGATTATGTAGTGCTAGATAATACTCCAAAAGCTGATGTTCGAGCCATTCCTCATGATGTACGACAACTGCAACAACAAATACCACACACACCAATGAATGTTAGATGGTCAACAAGGCAAATTAGAACTCCACAAGGATTTTCTCCCTCTTTGTATTCTATTTTACTTACTGATGCTGGTGAGCCTAAAAGTTATGATGAAGCTATGCAGGTGGATACTAAGATTTAGTGGGAGTTTTCAATGAAAGATGAAATGGACTCTTTGCTACAAAATAAGACATGGGATCTATGGAAGTTGCCTACAAGTAAAAGGGCTTTATAGAATAAGTGGGTTTACAGGTTGAAAGAAGAGGAAGGAGGTAACAAAAGATTTAAGGCCAGGTTAGTTGTAAAAGGATTTACATAGAAAAAGGAAATTGATTTTGATGAGATATTTTCTCTTGTTGTTAAAATGACTTCTATCCATACTGTTTTAAGTCTTGTGGCTACTAAAGATTTGCATTTAGAGCAGTTGGATGTTAAAATAGCCTTTCTTCATGGTGATTTGGATGAAGAAATATATATGGCCCAACCATGGGGATTTGAGGTCAAAGGTAAGGAGAACTTAGTGTGCAAATTGAAGAAAAGTTTATATGGCTTGAAGCAAGCACCTCGGCAATGGTATCTAAAATTTGATAGGTTTATGCATGAGCATGGCTATAACAGTTGTCATTCAGATTATTGTGTTTATTTTAAGAGGTTGGATGATGATAGCTACACTATTTTATGTCTATATGTTGATGATATGCTTGTAGCTGGGTCTAACATGGATCATATTAAGGGGCTGAAATGTCAGTTAGCACATGCATTTTCTATGAATTATTTGGGGGCAGCAAAACAAATTCTTGGTATGAAGATTTGTAGAGATAGCAAGAACAAAACTTTGACACTATCTCAAGCTAATTATGTTGAGAAGGTGTTGCAAAATTTCTCTATGGAGAATGCTAAAGCTGTCAGCACACCTTTACCTAGTCATTTGAAATTGACTAAGGAGATGTGTCCCAAGACACAAGAAGAGGAGGATAAGATGTCCAAGGTACCCTATGCTTCAGCTATAGGAAGTTTGATGTATGCTATGGTATGCACTAGGCTAGATATTGCACATGCAGTGGGAGTCATTAGCAGGTATATGAGTCATCCAGGATTTGAGCATTGGAATGTTGTCAAGTGGATTCTCCAATATTTGAGAGGAACATCCAATAAGTGTTTACACTTTGGGGGCTCTACTACTGATTTACAGGGCTATGTTGACTCAGATTTGGCAGGGGATATTGATACCAGGAAAAGTACTACAGGTTATGTCTTTACTGTTGGTGGGGTAGCTATGAGCTGGGTTTCTAGGTTACAAAAGATTAATGCTCTATCCACTACAGAGGCAGAGTATGTTGCTGCTATAGAGGCAGCCAAGGAGATGGTATGGCTTCAGTTCTTCTTGGAAGAATTGGGACATCCTCAGAAGGATAATTATTTGTTCACTGATAGTCAGAGTGCCATTCATCTTGCAAAGAATTCAGCTCTACATTCTAAGACCAAACACATACAGTTGAGGTACCATTTTATTTGGTCAATTTTGGAGGATGGACAGTTAAAGCTAGAGAAGATACATACCAATGAAAATCCAAAAAATATGTTGACAAAGGTTGTAACAAGGGAGAAGCTGAACTCCTCTTTAGCTTCGGTTGGCCTTTTAGACTGAACATGAATAAAACAACAGCAGAGTCCAGGGTTGTTTCATCTAGTGGGAGCCCCATGTGGTAGTGGTATTGCTATAGGATCAGTCTCCAAGTGGTAGATTTTTGTTTAGTGTGGAGCTTGATTAGTCCCCAAGTGGGAGATTGTTAGATTGTGGTGATTGATCAGGAAAGTACTGTACATACTTCATAATTAGTGGGGTTTGGGGCATCGCCCCAAAAAAAAAAATTTGGTACTATTTGCCAATTGTTTTGGTACTATTCACCATTCATATATTTTCCACTAAAGTTATGGCTAATTATGGCCGACATGTTATAACCCTAAAATGGTTTAATACTTTTATAAAAGGGTTGGGTATTTTTCATTACGGTGTGATGCGAAATTGGTTCTTGCGACGGTATTGAGCTGTAAGGGATTACAAATTGTAATCAGGTTGTAATCACTAGATTGTAATAAGATTGAATTTTCTGTTTGGTGGACGTAGCCCAGGGATTGGGTGAACCATGTTAAATATTGGTGCCTTGTGTTCATTTCTGTGTGATCTATTATTTTTTCTATTATTGGTTATATTTGTATGTAGTTTTTATTTCTTTCTGTGATTTATCCTAACATTTACATCTCCTAAGAAATCAACTAAGTTTTCTTGATCTTACAATTCCTTTAAATTTGATTCTTTACTGTCATTCAAAAATCATTGAATTGTGACACTTGATCAACACTAAAATACTCAGTTATTGTTTAAGCTCTCTGTCTCGGCAACAAATAACTTTCTTGGCCAATGTGTTGGAAATATAAGAGGAGTAGTTGAGAGGGGAGGGGTGAATCTGTTACTACTAAAATAAATCATAGATCCCTTAGATGTCAGTACAAAATAAATTCTAAAAATTGAATATTCTTGATGCTTGGTAAACACACATAAAATGTTGTAACTCTGTAAGTACTAATTATGCAAATATTTAAATGTTATCTATGATTACCCTTACTTTAATTTAGTTGAAACCACATAAAATAAAATAGCATGAACACGTTTGACACCAATTTTTAACATGGAAACCCAATTTGGGAAAAAAATCACCAATTGTAACTAGTTACAGTTTTCACTCTTCTGAATTGAGCCTAGCTAGGAGCAAACCCTGTTGAAGGTTACAAAACACACTATTAAGTGTGACCCTATTGAAAGATTTGATCACCCTATTAGGAGTGGCCTTGTTAGAGGTCTTAAGAAAATTCAATAGAACTACCACCTTGGTAGAGGATTTTCAAATAGCTATTAAGCCAACTCTATTAAGAGATTTAGATTACTGCTACAATGGTTAGAGAGTAACAATGAGATGACTTGATTTGAATGAAATTGATTTGCTTATTATAGTTCTTTGTTCTGGCTTGTACTTGATCATTTTTTATTGAATATAACTTTTCTTCTCCACAAGGATATTCTACTTATCCTTGAAAATTTCTTCCTTTCTTCATCATTAAATTTTCAATATATTCATAACATTTGCACACACACTTTGAATCCACGACTTGATCTTATACTTATATCTTTCATATTGTCAAGTTAGCTCATATACAACTTAGAATAATTAATTTTTATCACATCAGTAGGCTAGAACCAATGGATAAATTAATTAAGCTTAATATTTTAAAACAAAAAAATCCTTCATTAGCTGACCCAACTCGGTAGACACTAACTTAGAAATGATTTCTTGTATTAACCAACATAAGCTTAGTTAATACTACATATTCACAAAGATCCTTTGGCAACTAAGTGAGCTCAGTTGACACTGGTTCCTTTAAACTTTTCTTCATTAACTAATTGAACTCAGTTAACACTCATTTGCTACAAACTATGCTTGGATGCCTGACTAAACTCAGTAGACACTACCTTCTTAGCTAGGAAAACATAGGAATGCTCAGTAGACATAGAAAAATATCTTCACTACTTGAGTGTGCTTGACATACATTGACTGATAATGATATGACATTTTTGTAACATCAAAGATAATACACAATTAATCAGTTGTATCCAAAAATCTCCCTCTTTGGCATTGATGGAAAAACAACATATCATAACACAACGAAATTTTGGAACAAAAATAAAGTAATAAACATATCCTTAGTTTTATTCTAATGAACTTCTATTAGTGTGAGCTCTTCCTTTCAGTGGTTTCTCCCTCTATCTGCAACAACTTCTACCAAGTTCATTCACAGATAATTTTTCATAAAGTTTCTATGATAGCAAACTTCTCCCTCTTACAAAAAAATTCTCCTTGTTTGGAATGAAAATTTTTTTATGAGATATGACAGTAAACTTCTACACAATAACTCTATTAATATCAATGTACCTTAAGTACTAATTCATTTGCAATATGCCCTTGTTAATTCTGCACCAACTAATTGATCTTCAACTTACTCCTGTTGATGCATCACTAAACTTTATTTAGTGAGCTTAAAATATGGGAATGACCCCTAGCTTACCTCTTAGATATAGAAATGCATCCTTAGGTAATGGCTTGGTGAATATGTTTGTAATTTGTTCTTTTGTATTTACATATTCCAATCTGACTTCTTTATTCTACACCAATTCTCTTAAGAAGTGATATTTTATAGAAATGTGCTTTGTTTTGGTATGAATCATTGGATTATTTGATATATTGATTGCACTGGTGTTATCATAGTATATGACTACTAGATCCTTGATCTCTATTTTCATTCCTTCCAACACTTTTGAACCAAACAATGTTAGAACAATTAACTATTGCTTCGATATATTCTACCTCTAATATGTATTGAGAGATGCAATTTCATTTCTTGCTTGTCCAAGACACTAGTCCTTTACTAAGAAAGAATGCTCCACCACTAGTGCTTTTTCTATCATCAAGACTTCCTACCCAATCAACATTAGTAAACACCTTCAAGTCCAAATTGTCTCCAAGTTTGTACCATAGGCCATAGTCTTTAGTACCTTTTAGATATCTCATGATTCTCTTGATTGCCATCATATAAGTTTCTCTTGGATTTTCTAAGAACCTTGTCATCATACCAACTGCTAATGTAATATCTTGCCTTGTATGTACTACATACTGCAATTTTTCAATTATTGATCTATATGTGGTATGATCTACTTCTTTGGAATCATCATTCTTGGAAAGCTTATGTAAAGTAGACATAGGGGTTCCAATTGGTCTTGAATCTTCCATTCTAAATTTCTTTAGTATCTCCTTGATATACTTAGATTGAGTGATGTAGATACCATTTTTGTTCTATTGTATCTACAACCCAATAAAGAATTTTATCTCACCAAACATGGACATCTAAATTTTTTTACTCATTTTTTCTGCAAATTGTTCGCACAAATCATCATCTCCTGTGAATAAAGTATCATCAACAAACATTTTTGCCAACACAATCTTCTTGTTTGTTCCTTCTCTGATATACAGACTACTGTTATCATTTGTTCTTCGAAATCCAATCTGTACCAAGTAATTATGAAGTCTTTCATACCAAGCTTTGGGAGCTTGCTTCAGACCATATAATGCTTTGTGTAACTTGCAAATCATGTCTCTTTTGCGAGGATCTACAAAACCTTTTGGTTGTTCAATATAGACTTCCTCATCAAGAATTCCATTCAAGAATGTAGATTTGACATCCATTTGATACACTTTAAATCCTCTATGTGTTGCATATGCTAGAAAAGTTCTAAAACCTTCTAATCTCACAAAAGGAGCAAAAGTATCACCACAATTAATAAATTCTTCTTGAAAATAACCTTTACATACCAATCTTTCCTTATTTCTAGAAACTTTTTAATCTTCATTCAGCTTATTTCTGAACACCCACTTTGTTCCAATTACATTTGTATCCTTAGGTTTAGGAACAAGAGTCAAAGTTTTATTATTTTCTATTTGCTCTATCTCTTCATTCATTGCTTCAACAAAAAATTCATTATCTAGAGCATCTTTAACATTTCTAGGTTCAAATTTAGTAAGTAAACATGTACCTTTTAATTTTCTTCTTGTCACTGTTCCATTAGATTTGTCTCCAATGATCTGATCAGACGCATGATGCCTTTTGATTTATCTTGCTAATATAGGTTCTTTGGGTTTTGAATGAGTTCCACTATATTCATCATGAAATTTAGTATCAAGCTTAGGTTCCACTATCTATGACTCGGGCCCATCAGATTCAATTTGAACTAGGTTGGTAGCTTCTAACTATAACTTGGGTCCTTCAGACTAAGACTCGAGTTGCACTATCTCCAACTCAATAATTGTTGGAGATTTTGGGGACTTAGGTGATGAAGCCTCCTTTATTTTAGATAGGTTTGGTAGGGTATTAGGTTCATAGTAAACAAATCTTCTGTAATCCTATGGCTCTTTGTTGCTTTCTTCTTCATTCTTTTTTGCAAACTCATCAATTCTAACATGTGCACTTTCTATTATTTTATGGGTTGAAAAATTCAAACAATTTTATGCTTTACTTCTATAGGAGTATCCTAAAAATATGCTTTCATCACCTTTTACATCAAATTTTACTTTTCTAGACTCTTTTGAGATATAACATTTGTTGCCAAATAATTTGAGTAACTTACATGAGGTTTGTAGCCATACCATAGTTGATAAGGAGTTTTGTTTGAATCTTTCTTCAACTATACTCTATTCAAGGTATGAACTGTAGTGCTAATATCTCCCTTCTAGTATTTGATTACAACATTCTTTTCAATCATAAAGGTTCTTGTGTAATCCATGATGGATCTATTTCTTCTTTTAGCTATACCATTTTGCTGTGGTGTACTAGGAGATGCTACTTTTCTTTTAATTCCTCTTTCAATGTAGAAATTATTGAATTCATTAGAGATGAATTCACCATCTCTATTTGATCTTAAACATTTCAAACTCTTTCCAGTTTCTTTTTTTACTCTTGCCAGATACCACTTGAAATTTTGAAAAGCTTCTAATTTTTATTTTAGATACATTATAGTCATCATTCTAGAATAGTCATCAACAAAAAGAATGAAATTTTTTTCTCCACTGTAAATATTTATTCAAATAGGTCTACATAAGTCTATATGAACAATTTTTAAGACTTCTTCTGACTAATAGTCTTTTCTTTTGAAACTAATCTTTCCCATCTTACCAATTTGGCAATTCTTGCATAAACCCATATCAAGTTTCTTCAAACTAGGAATGCCTCTAACTCTTCTATGTTTTCTTATCTTAACTAGATTATCAAAGTTTTCATGACATAGTCTTTTTTTCCATAACCATATTTTTTCTACTTGAGCAATAAAAGATAAACATTCACTAAGATCAAGATAACATAGATTACCTTTTGTTTTCTTGGAAAATCTAACTAAATTTCCTTTTCCATCCAGTAGTTTGGCTTTTCCATTCATGAATTCTACCTTGAATCCAATGTTATTAAATTTTTCCACACTTAGTAGATTATTCTTTAGTCCTTCAACCTTATAAGCATTGTCACATACAAGTTCTTTAGTCAATGAAATACATCATTTTCCTTTTATGTTACAAGGTTCATTGTTTCCAAATCTCACACTACGTCCATTATAATATTCCTGTGCTCAAATTTTGTTTTATCTCTAATCATATGATGTGAATAGCCACTATCAATAATCCATATATCATTTTTGCTAACATGAGAGGTAAGTGCTATATTATCTCCTTCATCATCAGATTCATCTTTTACAACAATATATACCATTTCATCTTCACTGTTATCAGAATCTTTAGCTACAAAAAAAGATTTCATACCTTTTTATTTGCCTCTACCTTTGGAATAATTTATTTCAATTATGGCTTCAACAACTTCAAGATCATGTCTACTATTTTTTTAATTTCTTCCTCTTCACTTCTTGATTGACTGGACTTTTGATTTCTTAGCCTTTTTTTTGAGAGAGAGTTTGGCTTTAAAAGTAGACTTAATAACCTTTGAGCTAGGAATTGTTGGACTAACTTCTAGCATTCCCCTTAAGGATTTATGACATGGGTTAACCACCTCCTGTGTGTTCTATAAGTCTAGTGGGTTGTATCAAGCATTAACATGTCAATTTTTTGGTGCAAAAACAACTCTAGCTTGTAACAAGTGGTATTAGATCTTGGTCATAGGTTCGAATCTCCTTGGGTAACATTGAGGGGAGAATTGTTGGACTAACCACCAACCTTCTGCTTTGATATTCATGACATGGCTTAACCATGTTCTATGTGTTCTATAAGTCTAGTGGGTTGTATCAGATGTTAATAGCTTGATCTTTTGGTGCAACAAAAACTCTAGCTTGTAACAAGAACATAGTTATCAAAGTTATCTAATTCAAAAGTTGTCAATATTCCAACTAGAGCATCCAAAGATATTTTATTATTTGGATCACATCTCATCTCTTGAGTAGTAGATACTCTAGTTGCATAAATAGGAAGGAGATTTCTAAGCACCTTGCTTACAACTGTTTTCTCTTCAATGTCTCCTCCAGAAGCTTTGGTTGCACTTACACTTTCTTTGATTCTTTCCACATATTTTGCAATATTCTTATCTTCTCACATTTTCATCTGATCAAAATGACCACTAATACTTTCACCTTAGCTCTTCTTACATCTCATGAGTTGTTTTGTAGTCTTTAACTTCTCCAAATTCAACATAACTAAGAGTAGATGCAATATCAATCATGATGATGTTATTCTTCTTCTTTTCAACAATGTCTTCAAATGATAATGTTCTAGTGGGAGTCTTATATTTAGTATCAAGATATTTTCATGATGAATCACTAATAGTAGCCAAATGTAACCCCATAAGTCCTTGCCATGTTGCAAAATTGTCTCTATTCAGCTTGGGAATCTCTCTTTTGTAAGACATCCCGATCTTTAGCTTAGGTCCTTGAAACCTTCTCTGCAAGCACCAAAAGCTTTGATACTAATTGTTGGAAATATAAGAGAAGTAAATAAGAGGGGAGCATTGAATCAATTACTACTAAAATAAATCCCAGATCCCTTAGATGCTAGTACAAAATAAAGTATAAAAATTGAATACTGTTGATGCTTGATAAACACATAGAAAATGTTGTAACTTGGTAAGTAGTGATTATTCAAATCTTTAAATGTTATCTATGATTACCCTTAATTTAAATTAGTTGCAAAAACATAAAATAAAATAGCATGAAAATGTTTGAAACTAAGATTTAATTTGGAAACCCAATTTGGGAAAAATCATCAATTGCAACTTGTTAGAGTTTTCAATTTTCTAAAGTGAGCCCAATTAGGAGACAACCATATTAAAAGTTACAAAAAACACTATTATGTGTGATCCTATTAAAGGATTTAATCATACTCACCTTGTTAGCAGTGGCCTTGTTAGAGGTCTTAAGACAATTCAATAGAATTACCACCTTGTTAGAGGATTTACAAATAGCTATTAAGCCAACTCTATTAAGAGATTTAGATCACTGCTACAATGACTATAGAGTAACAATGAGAGGACTTGATTTGAATGAAACTAATTTTCTAATTATAGATCTCTATTTTGGCTTGTACTTGATCCTTCTTGATCAAATATAGATTTTGTGATCCAAAAGGATATTCTACTTATCCTTCAAATTTGCTTCCTTTCTTCATCATTATATCTTCAATATATTCGTAACATCTTCACACACACTTTAATACACGACTTGACCTTATACTTATATCTTTCATATTCTCAAGTCAGCTAATATAAAACTTAGAATAATTAATATTCATCACCTCAATTGGCTAGAACCAATGAATAAATTAATTAAGCTTAATATACCAAAACAAGAAAATCTTTCATTAGTTGACCCAGCTCAATAGACACTAACTCAAAAATAATTTTTCGTGTTAACCATCAAAAGCTTAGTTAGCACTAAATATTTATGAAGATCCTTTAGCAACCAAGTGATATTAGTTAACACTAGTTCCATTCAACTTTTCTTCAATAACTGAGTGAACTCAGTTAACACTCATCTTCTGTAGACTATTCTTCAACACCCAAGTGTACTCGGTAGACACTGCCTTTTGAGATAGGCAAACACAAGAATGCTTGACAGACATAGAAAAATGTCTTCACTACTTGAGTGAGCTTGACATATACTGACTGATAATGATATGAAATTCATGTAACATCAAAGTCAATGCACAATTAATCAATTGTATCCAACAAATGCAAATTCTTGGTCAACACTAGATTTTCTTGGCACTAACGTGGCTCAGTTGACACTAGCATTACTCAACATACTTGAGTAATTTACTATTTTTCTTGGATTAGCTTATCTTTATTGATATAAACAATTAATTTTCTTTAACAAAGTCTATCTAATCAAATATCCATTGTAAGTTCCTTTTCTTAACTTCAACCTTTCCTCGAGGTGTTATAGTTATGAGTAACTATCAAATCCTCTTAATCAGTCAAATAGATATGATATTTAGATTAGGTAGCAATATGTCTCATCCATAGATTTGAAATCAATGAAAAAACAACATTTGTTCCAATTGTAAATTTCGAATAGAAAGGAGTTTTAAAAGGGTACTTAATTTGTATTCTAATGCTTGAGGTCAACTGGTCAATTGGGAGAAGAGGCATATCTTTTTCCTTAATACCCCCATACCTAGACAAATGAATATTGAAAATATCATGGGATTTTTTATTGATTATTTTTAGGGGATTTAACCTAGTCTCCCCTTGGGTCTTAAACCCCTTGATTCCTTTTGGGAGAGTCTAGTGGAGAAGCTAAGCAAGAAACTTTCTGGTTGGAAAGGAAATATGTTAGTCAAGTTGGGAAAGTGTCTCTTCTTAAGTATTCTCTTCAAATCCTTCTAAACTATGCTCTAAGCCTTTTTAAAATTCCATTAAAATATGCAGAGGCTATTGAAAAGATTCAAAGGAATTTTTTATGGACTAGTACTAAAGAAAGGAAAAGGATGGCACTTATTGCATGAGAAAATATCTGTAAGCCAAAATGTGAAGGCAGGCATATAATTATGACAATTAGAATTATGAATAAGGCTCTTCTTTCCAAGAAAGGGTGGAAAGTGTACCAAGATAATAAGGAATGGAGCTCTATTTGGAAGCTTAAATACCTTCATAGTGCTCCCTATCTAGTAGATTTCTTGAGCCACCTAGTGATCGCTAATTCCTCCACCATCTGGAGGATGGTTCAAGGGGCTAATAATATTCTTCAAAGAGGTTGTAGATGGAAAGTGGGTGATAGTAGAAAGATGATATTTTGGGAGGATGCCTGGATTATGGATTATCCTTTACTAAATATATACAATTATGATTCTTCCATTGAAAGATGGAAGAAGACCTTTGGGTGTTTTATTTTCAACTATTGGAGAAATGATGGCTAGGTGAATCTTGTAGAGGTAAATCCTAATATTAAAAGTTTCTAAATCTCTCTCAACTCTTTCTATCTTAACCTAGACCAACATGACCTAAGGTGTTGGGAGTTGACCCAAGTGGAAACTATAAGGTGGCATCAGTTTTCAAAGCTTACTTGAATGCAAATCAACCAGCTATGCCAAAGCATAGATGAAGGACTTGTGCCTAAGTTCTAAAATTTCTTCTAGATTGCTATAGAAAATAAAATCCTAACTATTGACAATCTTCATAAAAGGCAATTTTGTATTGTTAACATATGCACTTTTTGCAAGATGGACGATGAAGAGAATAATTATATCTTTTTTCATTGCAACTACAATAATGAAGTCTAGAAAATCATCCTTGAGTACTTGAAAGTTTGTTAAGTTCATCCTAAGAACCTTATCAAGTGCATTAAAGGCTAGAATTGTCCTATAAGCTTCCCAGATACTCATTTTCTATTGAATTTAACTCTCCCTCATCTCTATTGGGGTCTTTGGAAAGAAAGAAATAATAAGATCTTTAGAGATAAAAATTGTTTGACTTGGATGGTAGACCACAAAGTTTTAAGGGATACATAGGAGAAATTTTTATCTCAAAATGGAAATAAAATTGATTTAAACATCTCTAATCCTATTAGAAATAATGTAATTAAGGAAAAAACTAGTAGAGAGAGAGTTATTTGAAAGTTTCCTCCAATGGAATGGCTCAAAGATAATTTTGATGGGTCTGCTAAAGGGAACCTCGAGAGAGCTAGTTGTGGTGGAATTCTAAAGGATCATGATATATGGTGGTCAATGTTGTGGCCTTTCCTATTGTATTATCTACTAGTCATAAGGCTGAAGTGTCTGTGGCTTTGTTTATTATTAGAAAGGTAGTGGAAAATCATTCCTAGAAATAAATAATTACTTTAAGACTTGGAATATTAAAGTGATAATTGGGAAAATTAAGAAACTTTGTAATAGTTTTTATAATATTCTTATTTCCCATAATTATCATGAAGGAAAAATGATTGCTAATTGGATTGCCAACACAACTATTGGTATGGATAGGCTATTGACGTGGGTGGATGGCCTATGTGACAAAGTTGGTTTAAAGGAACTTATTCATTTTGATGTGATAGATGTAGTGGAAGATATGATTTATTAATTATTATTTTTTAAACAAAGGGTGTTGTGGCATTAATAATGGATTTATTAGTTTTTTGAGGGAGTACCTCCTCATAATAGTCCTCTTTTCTTGGTACATTTTCTTGGAATTCTTTGAAAGAGAGTTTAAAGGTTGCAAATTTGTTTGTTACAAACTGTTGTTTTTTTTGTAGTGATCTTTTTCTTCATCTAGTGAGAAAGATGGGTGGCAACTTGATGAAGAAAGAGCCTATGAACTACAATTATTGGAAGGAGAAGGATGTGGCATGGCGAATTCTTCAAAAGCGTAAGGTTAATATTTACCTTGAGAAATTGCATGGTTTTAAACCTCATATCACAGAGGAGATTTTGAAGAATTGGTTAAGGGAGAAAGTTTCTTTTCATTGGGTTACCCAATTTCTATTCAAAAAGTTCATAGATGAAATAATTGGGCTTTCGATGTGGCAAATTAAATTTAGAAAAGAGACTAAAATTTCAAATGCTACACTTAATAAATTCTTAAAACCATTGAAGAAGAAAAGAAATTGGTGAAGGAGGGGGACTTCTTTTATGTTGATGAGATTAAGGAAATTTTCCATGATGTGTTGTTATGCATTCGTGAGTACTTCATTTTAGATGGGTGGTCAAAATGTGTGCATAGTTTCCAATTAATTTTTTTGAATCATTTTAGATACAAGTATATGGTTTATTTTCCATTTTATTTGAAGAATTCCCTATTAAAAAAACTTAGTGCTCATAAGAATAAAGGGAGTAGGACCATCCTTTATGAAGGGATAATTCTGTTAATTGAAGAACACTGTAAAGAGAATGTTGTGAAGTCATCTCCCTTGGTAGGGGAAAAAAAAAATTCTTGGGGAAGGGCACTTTGGATAAGTCCATTGTGAAAAAAATATAGACTCATTAATATGAAGATTAAGGAGATAAGTGGAGACAGAATGGAAATAGAGTCAAATAGTGACTCTCAAGGTAATAAGGAATGTTGATATCTATAAGTCTTGTTGTCTATTAGTGTCAATCAATTAGTCGTATATAAGGTAGAGTTAGATGATCATCACTATGATTGAGCTACTCTATATAGGCTGAGTCATGCAAATACTTGTAAATGATCATGTATATGCCAAGCTCTATAGGAGCAAAGAAATTCTTTGGTTGCTAAGTATTTTTAGTACAAGTTAAGCCTAGTGAATTTTGAGTAGACAAAAAAAATAGATGCTGATTTATATAGAAGAAGCTTAGTACACTTAAGGTCAAGAAATAGAATAAAGAACAATTACAACTAAGCATAAAAAATAGTATGTGTCAAGTAACATAGAGTGAACATAAAATTATGGAATGATACAAAATTTTGTTATCATATATGATGATGTTATTCCTTTGGGGGAGTATACTAAGCATTGGTGAGAATATAGTATAGTTGACATGTTGTATTGATGACTATGTTTTTCATTGATGACAACATAGTATGGTTTTTGTGAAGACTGGAAATGTAACAAATAGAGATCAAGATCATATGAATAGAGGTTGATGTTTAGGTGAAGCATGGTTAAGGACATGTTCTACATTATATCTTGATGAAAAGGTTATGTGTGCATTAAGTCAAAGTCATGCATAAGATATGCAAGATTTATAGAGAGAAGTACAAAGATAGAGTACCTAAAAAGAAATTTATGATGAATGGATTGTATCTCCTAATAGCAATAAAATCATGGTATGAAAAGTTAGATACTAAAAGAATAATATTTAATGATGATGTCATCAAGTGCACAAAGTCTAGAGTTAAACATGTGAGAAGTTGTTAAGACTATGAGCTGAAAGTGTTGTGTAATTATGAAATAATCAATTATCTTAATGTGGTCCTATTATAGTTAATTGAGAAAGCTTCAAGGCCGACTCAAGGAATTATTTTGAGGGCTTGGTATAAAGGAAAGATGTTTTCCTTTTTTGAGATGTCTATTGGATGTGAATTATATTGGAGAAGTGTGAATAAGAGTAGAGAGTTTGGTTAATGTGAGTAAGCAATCCAAGGGATTAATGGATGCAAAGTTGTGATCTAGTATCAAGATTAAGAGAAGCAGAGGAGTCTAGTTGAAAGGATAGAGGAAGAGAAAGTACAAGTGAAGTTCATTTCTATTATTCTAAAAGGAATAATATAGAGATCATTTAGATAGTGGGTTCATTGGTATTTCTCCTGAAGCTATTTGGATAGTGGGTCCATTTGCCTTCTACAAATCTTAATAGGTTTGACACAACTCCTAACTAGGTTGGAATCTCCTAATAGGGATTCAAATTCTCCTAATAGGGATTAATATGTAATATATGTATTTAATAGACTCCTAATAGGTTACATCCTCTAACAAGGAATATTTATATTAGTACATCATTTTGTGGGTACCATCCCCACAAGGGTTTCCCCTTTGACCAAGGGTTTCCCTAGTGAACATATATGGTGTTATTGTGTATGAGTATCTTGCTATGGTCACTAATTATATTGCTCATATGGTTTAAGGATAAATAAGGTTGATAATTATGATAATAGTTGGATAATTTATTCACCCCCCTCTCTTGGTTATATAGGTGGACTTTATATTCTAACAATTGGTATCAGAGCTTCAGGTCCTTGAAGAGAAAGCTTAACAACTTTGGGAGATCAATGGCCATCCACTTCAAAAAAGATAGTCCTAAGTTTGATGGGGTTAATGACAATTGGAAAAAATAAATGAAGAATCATATACTATCTATAGGTCTAGGTTATTGGCTTTTGAAAAAGAGTGATAAGGAAATTGTGGAAGAAGAAAAGCTTGGAGAATGCAATGAACTAGAAAGAGATCTATTTATGTGCAATATGCGAGCTAGAAAAGATTTACTATTAACTCTTCCTAAAAATGAATACAATCAAGTAAAATCACTACTACCATCTCATAAGATTTGAAAATATTTATAATCTACTTTTGAAGGAGATAATAATACAAAAAGAGTAAGATTATGAAATTGGATATGCTTGTTTCAAGATGTTAAGATGTTGGAAGATGAATCTATGAGAAGCTATGTTGGAAAAATAGCTAAGATTGTTGCAGGAATTAAATCATGTGGTGGATCCACAGAAGAAGATGAGATAGTATGGAAGATTGGACAAGTATTTGGAAAAGCTTGGATTAACTATAGGTACATTAGATAGTAACTTGTATTTGAAATAAATTTAGAATGGTTTTATGACAATAGTAATATTTGTTGATGAAATAATATTTGGAGACAATGATGAAGCAAGTGATAAGTTTGCTAAAAGAATGAAGAATGGGTTTGTGATGAGCATCATTAGAGAAATGAAAATTTTCCAAGTTTACAGATTTTACAAAATAGTTATAGTATTTTCATTTCACAAGCTAAGTACTTGAAAGAGTTTCTAAAAATATTTGGATTGGAAAGTTGTGACCCTTTTGGTACACCAATGATAACTAGTCATAATTTATCTAGCAAAGATGAGATACCTACAATTAAGAAGAAGTATAGATCAATGATTGAAGGTTTTCAATATCTAACTCACACCAAACTAGATGTAGAAAATGTAGTTGGAATTGTAGCTAGATTTCAAGATGATCCTAAGGAGTATCATTATGCATAAGTAAAGAGGATATTCAAATATTTGAAGGGAAAATATGACTATGGGATATGGTATGAAAAATCAAGTGATTTCACTTTATGTTCTTATACTCATGCAAATTGGGTAGGCAATAGGGATGATAGAAAAAGCACCAGTGGTGGAGCATTTTTTCTTGGAGGAAGATTGGTTTCTTGGCTAAGCAAGAAAAAAGATTGTATTTCATAGAGTAAAAAAGAAGGAGAGTATGTAGTAGTAGAAAATAATTGTAATTAGGTCATGTGGATGAAACAGATGCTAAAGGATATTGGGATAGAATTTCTAGAACCTATTATCAGATATTGTGATAACACAAGTACACTGAGTATGTCTAAGAATCCTATATTTCATTCTAAGACTAAGCATATTTCTATTAAGTATCATGTTTTGAGAGAAAAGGTTGTAGAGAAAGAGATTAGATTAGAGTATGTCATTAGTAAGAAAAAGATTGCAAATAGTTTCAACAAGTCCTTACACAAGGATACTTTTGAATATTTGTGTGGTATGCTTGGGGTTATAACCCTACCTACCTCATAGTAGATGATGTCAAGAATGCATCAGTATAGTGTGTTGGAAATATCAACGAGAAAGTAAAACCCGAGAGGGGGGTTAATCGATACTTAAAAAATTTAACCATAAAACATTTCATCATCATCCATCTCATGACTTAACATGTAAAATTGAAATATGTAAGCATATATCCATAGAAAAATGTAAATCAACACAACACAAAAGATTTTGGTTACCCATAAATCCTCCAAGAAGAACGTAAAACTAGGGTGGGGATGACACCCATAAATATTCACTACTACAACAATAAAGTGTGGCCAATTATGGCTACAAAGTTTAGATCATAAACTATGATCTACCCTATGAGAGGTCTTCCCTATTAAATGCTTTCAAAGACTCTTAGGTCTCACCTTGACTAAAGTTTTTAAACTCACAATTAAGTAAGCACTAATTGGAGATTTACAAAAGCCTCTTAGGACTACTTTGTTAAGAGATTTACCTTGTATCACCTATCAAAAAATTTTAGTAGTTGATCCTTCAATTAGCACCTCTTAGCTAGATGTTAGATCCCCTAGTTTTTATCTTGATCCTTCTGATCTAATTTATCTTCTTTGACCTTTCACTTCTTATCTTTACAACTAGTTTTGTAACGATTAACCTTCAATTAAGCATCTTCTTCATGCCTCCTTTCACACATGATACTCCTCTTTGTATCTCTCTTCTAACATAAAATTCCCCTTTAGGGTTTACCTCTTTAAATACGAATCATGGAGATGATCTTAGGTCATAATAAACAACCATGGTTGATTATTATTGTCATCTTAAGCTTCCCTTTTTTGATTGGATGAATGGACCACATAAGTATGTGTGATATGAATTGATCTTTATCTCTTAATATAAAAAATTAATGTTCATCTCAGCCAAAAATAGTTTACATAGGAGTTTGTGCCATTAAAAACTTCTATGTCATAGACTAGTTACTTGGAATCAATAGGCTTTTGATGTTCAACCTTAACTATGCACTAATGTTATTTACTTAGCTCCTGAATGGCTAGGCACATACTTTTTCTTAGAACTTGAATCACTCAACACGCACAATTTTCTCAACATCTTCTATTTTCTTAGCACCTTAGTGACTTGGCACACACTAACTAGTTGAAACCTACTAGTGCTCGACACTAAGTGTCATATCACCTAGCATGTATTGTTTGGACACTTATGCTTGCAATGTGCTAATTACTTGGCTTGTACTAATCACTTAGCTCACTCTATTCACTTGGCATGCATTATTCACTTAGCCTAACTAGTAGCTTAGTCATAGTGATGACCAACTACCTCTACTAGATAATAACCATGTGCTTTTTCACTACTTTTTCAAAATCATAATGAGATTAACAATCTCCCCCTTTGACATGAGTGGAAAAAACACTTTTTCATGGCATATATTATTTTATTTCATGCATAAGTCAAACAATGTATAGTTTTTGCTTGGTCTCTATACAAAATTTTAAAATCTTCAAAACTTGCAAAAAATGTTGAATGTTGTCATCACCATATTACTCCCCCTGAGTAAATATTACCAAAATAAGTTGCTCCTATTGTTTGCCTTGACAAAATTCTCAAAATTTACAAAATTCCCTTTTTTTTGACACTTATGTCATTTGGGTGGTACACTTGAAGTGTATTTATCAAAAAATGGTTGGTGTACATCCATAATGATTGCTAATGATTAATAATGTATTTATCTTTGTAGATGTTAGATCTCTCTACAAAACTTCTATATGTGGGGTGAAAATGGATTGAATTCTAATCAAAATTTGATCTAATATTTGCATCTTTTTCTTGTAACTTGGCAAGCCTAGTTTGTGTCAACAATAATCTCTAAAAGTGTAACTGACTAGTGCTAGGAGATGATTTCAATGTACTTCATGTTGATTTTAGATCTCGTTGCAACCTATCAACTATTTTTTGAGTTTCTTGAGTAAAGAAATTAACATTGCATAGTTTTGTATACATAGAATAAATATTATCCAAAACCTTCTTCACACTCTCATCTTTGTTGATAAATCAATGTCCTATCTAAGTTCAATTGCATTAGATATCTTATCCATGACTTAGTGTAGAATTTTTTCTCAGACCATTCCAATAACTTTACATCAGTTTCTAGATCTTCCTCTTTTATCCTATCAACTATATGTACAAGTTGGTCTATGATAAGCTTATTGGACAATGAATCTAAAAAATCAAAAGCATTAACAAAAATATCTCTAATCTCATGCAAAACCTATTTTTGCTTGTGCTCTCTCTAGAGCTTCTCTTGGCTTGATTTTCTTTATAAGGCCTCTTGGAGTATCTCCATTTCTTCCAATGTGATTGTTGTTAAATTAAACTATGGTAAAATAATTACTTCATCCAAACTCACATCCTCCAATGATGTAGTTTCAACACTCTTTGGTGTGTTAGTACTTGACATTGATATCTACAGTGGAGTGGCTTGAGTACTCGGTTTGTGAAGACTCACTAATACATTTGGCATCAATTTGTGATGGATATGTGTCACAATTATGACAGCTATGTGTCACCACTACGACATTAATAGACATCACTAATTTTTAGTCGCAAAATATGATGTCTACCCTATTTCATCATAATTACGATGCATAGCCATCGCAATCCAACCACTTTCTTGTGACACCACCCTCATCACAATTCATAGTTATCAGTCGCAATAGCGATGCCTCCAAGGTTTTTGCAATGGCACTTGGGGCATCCACCTATAGTGACTCCAATAGCAACCCCGTTGCAATAATTCCTTTTTGTGTCACAATTGCATCGATGATGGTTGAATTTTTACGGAAGGGGGTGTCGCCTTTATAGCAACCCCATTGTAATTCATCATTTTTTGTGTCACAATTATGATGATATGCAATGGAACATGGCATCACCAATACCACTCTCTCGTCACAATTGTGACGGTGACAGAGTAAAACATAAAACAAAAATTGTTGGCTTCTAGCTACGTCAAACAAAATCAAACCTCTTAAACCCTGTGTAACTTCATTTGGTCACATCTTATATTTGAGTAGGATGGTGTCTTATTGGTGCTCCCTCAATTATTTCATGAGATATTATTATCAGGCCATCCAATCAGCTATAGGACAAAGATGATTCCTGAATAATCAAATTAGCAATACGGTCGATCTACATTGCATTTAGACACTTGGTTTGAGGTTCATCTCATCAATTCCCATTCATCACAAGATCTTTATTTGATTAGACCTCGATAGAAAACATTAAGATTTCTCGAGTCCCAAGCCCAAATCATGTAGGCTTCAATCTCCACATATCATAAAGCCTATATATAGAGTTGAGCATCCCGTAGTTGGAAGCTTCACTTGCATTAGCTCTCAGATGGTGTGAGAATGCTCAGCTCTATATACAGGCTTTATGATATGTGGAGATTGAAGCTTGCATGATTTGGACTTGGGGCTTGGGAAATATCAATGTTTTCTATCGAGGTCTAATCAAATAAAGATCTTATGATGAATGGGAATTGATGAGATGAACCTCAAACCAAGTGTCCAAATGCAATGCAGATCGACCGTATTGCTAATTCGATTGTTCAAGAATCATCTTTTTCCTATAGCCAATTGGATGGCTTGATAATAATATACCATTAAATAATGGAAGGAGCACCAATAAGACACCATCCTGCTCAAATATAAGATGTGACCAAATGAAGTTACACAGGGTTTAAGAGGTTTGATTTTGTTTGATGTTGGAGGTAGTTGAGAATGACGTAGCTAGAAGCTTCACCTCCCTTGTCTCCTCCCTTTTCCTCACTCCTTCTCAGGCCTTAATATGTCATACTTCTGTTGCTTAAATCATTGAGTACTAACAATTTTTCTAAAATTGATTCCTTACTTTTCTCTTTTCAAAAGCTTTCTTATAAGGATAAACTATGATAGAAACAATCTCTTGAACATGCACATACTTTTCTGGCTATGGTGGACTAGGAATGTGCAATATATATTTTGTGCACTACAATATCATGTAGTGAAATCGATTATACAAATACAAATATAGAAGTAGTGAAACCATGGAAGCAAAAGCCAGTAAAATTGGGAAGGTTCAATGAAAATAAATATTATGAAGAAATATTACAATGATGTGGCATTAGATTGAATACATCAATATATGTAATTGGATCAAAAATATCTCTGGATATTAATTCCAGTAAAGCAACATCATAATTTTCTGAGATGTGTGTATTGATCTCATCATTTTTTATTTAATTAATGTTACTTGAATGATTTGAACAAAAACTTACACAGAATAATAAAGTTACTATGATTTTTAATCCATGTCACTTAGGTAGAAGAAAAATAGAACAACTTTCTTTTTTAATAATATGTATAGCATACCTAAAATGCACCCGTAAAGCCCCATCTCAGTTGATTTGTTGTCAATCTTGGGATGACAATAGAAATTACTAGCATAGTAGGCTTGTACTTAGCAATCAACCTGGGGAAAATAAAACATAAATATCATGCTAAGAATCAAAATTCGTAGATGTGTTATCTGTATATCAGAAAATCAAATTCACATTGGCATGGCAATGGATAAATCTAGAATTGATGAAATTTCCTGCATTATGAGCTAATGATTATGATAACCAAACCCCAATAGTGGCAAAAATGAAACCAAATTGTAACTTATCACCAATTTCCCAAATTTGATAGTTTCAAATGTCCAAGGAATATATAATGTAGAATAAGAAAATAATTACTTTGCAATTCATCCGGATGTTGTAAATACTACTATGATAGAAGCTTTCACTTTGATTGCTACACTTACCTAAAATTATCATACAAATACTTCTATTAAATTTATATCACTTTTCATGTATCAAACGAATAGTAAATTACAACCAACATTAAAATTCATCTGTAAACAAAACCTGAGTCATGGCAAAAGGAATTAAAATAATTTTATGTACTTACTGCAAAGGTTGCAATGCATTCCAACTGAGACATCGGTTCACTTTGACATTTGAGAGTCTTCTTAAAATAAACAGCTTGATTGTACACTTTCTCTGCCTGCATGAAATAATTAGAATATGTTATCTTTTAAGCAGTTGTTCAGATCATAATATGATATCACAATACATATATTTAGAGAAGGGGGAGAGAAGGTTATTAGTTGACCTCAATTCTGATGATAAGTGGCTAAAACAATCAACTGTAACTAATCTCTATATCCTCCCACCCAATGCTGAAGCAAAGTTCATTCCAAAGATTTTTTTTCCCTTAGAGAGTAAATTAGGTGAGATCAAGAAACTACGGTTGAAAGCAATCAGAATATATAAAAGAAAGAATGATGAACACAAAAAAACCAAATTTGTGATGGGTTTTTAACAAGGCATAGCTATTAGGTGGATAGTCAAATAAAATCCTTCTGCTTGATCCTTCATTTAGAAACTAAAAACAACTTAATAAGCCATCAAAATGATCAAATACCACATTCTCTCTTGTTTACAACATTTCTCAATTATCACTAGTCTAGATCATTCTTAGTTCATATTCACCTGCTATTGTAATGTACCTCACCCATGGCAATGCTCGATATTCACTCTTTTCAATGATTTTCAGATACCTGACCTGCAGTAAAGAATTGCACCAAAAGAAAGTTGTTATAAAGTAGCAACCTAAATCTAAATGAACAAAATGTAAATTCTCAACCATTTATTCAATGCATCAATTTACTTGTGGAGCTAAATATTTAAAAAGAATAATGATTTTCACTGAGGCTAATATAAATATAAGCAATGAGCTTGTTCTCATCAAAAATATAGAAGTGGACACACAAAACGGTCCAACACTGTGATGACTTTTATGGAGTCAGTCCAAAATGACCTGAAACGACTCAAATTTCAAATAAGTTATAAATCATGGTAATGAGCTAATGATACTCACCAAAGCAATAATCTACATTTGTAAACTAAAGTTAAGAAATGACCTAAATTCCTAATACAGTAAAATATGGTATCTCAAATTTGACTCGAATAGGCACCTGCTTTTCTGGGGTTGCTTCTTCAGCAGTTATGCTAGAAAGGCTAAATTCAACCCTCAATATGTATTCATGAATCAAAACCCACATAATAAGTCAATCAAGAAACTAAAACATCAGGGTCCAGAACCATGGTACTATTAACCATCTTTGAACAAGAAAACCAATGAAAGCTGCAAGATACCTTTCCACCAAGAAATGATTTTATTTTCCAAAGCAAAGCATCCTTCTCTAGGGAGTATGCAGAAGTACCCATTGATGTGTGTACATGAGGTGTAGATGCATCAACTGGTACTAGTAGTTCAATTTCAACATTTGTTGCCATATTACAAAGTTAAAGAAAACCATGAGACAAATTAGCAAATACATAGAAATATCAGTCATACTTAAACCATTCCCTAAAGCTAACATGTTAGAAAGATATATCTAAATAGTAGATAAATTAGATCTAAAATAGGAATACATAAGCTAGAGAGATAATTTGAAACCTACAATCTTTGTATTGGCTACGTGCTCTCACCAAATATTCTACCTAGCTTCTTGAATGCTTTTCTACTTGAACTTCGACCCATATCAATGGCTTTACCTACAAAGTAATAAAAACATATGATATGAAACCTACTTTAGAAGGATATGCTTCATAATAGAACTTCAAAGATTTGACAACAACTTCATTCTCTTGAATATATGAACAAAACTGTGTGCTAAGTCTATAGTTCATAAGATCAAAAGTCCCATCATGAGGTATGGAGGATATAGTTCTATCATTTTCAAAACTGGCAAGATGAACGCACTTGACAGAAGAAATAGAAATTAACATATGCCTTTTCAAGGGAAAAAAAAGAACAAGTACAACATCAAAGGAATTTGTAAGCACTTTAATATAAGATAAAATTGATAGTTTAAGGAATTGAATAAGAAAATGAGCTTGATTGCATACTGATGAAACTTGAGGTCATCCAAATCAATTACTTTACCCTTTGACACTTTTCCTTGAGCTTCTAGTAGCACCCTGTCATTGAGTCCAAGTTTGCATTCTGGCATTCCGTTGAAAAAAAGTGAATCAAAATACACTTTTCATTAACAGCTAGCTATGTAACATTTTAGCAGTCATGCTAAAAGTACATTATAAATAAATAAAAATTAGAAACAACCACATTTTGCACAAAAAAAGCTAAATTAACCATGAAACACAATCAATAATTCAATGCCAAATATTAAATCAAAAATTATAAAGGTTTAATACTTATGGCATATGTATAAAACAAAGAAATCATTAGTGGTCAAACTACTTCCAACACTCAATAATTATATAAAACATCTAAAGATATATACATATCAATATTTTATTCTTCTTTTGTAATTTTTCATACTATTTTATTTCCAAGATCGACTGTGGGGATCCAGCTTCAGCCTTGATATGGAAAGGGTACGAGTGTCCTAACCAAATTATTCCAAATACTTCTATTACAGACCCAGGGAAGGCCTACAAACTATACGAATTGGACCTGGTCTGGGTATGGGACCCAATGCAACATAATCTAAACTTCAACATTTGGTCATTATAATTTGACTTTTAATCTATCACTCTAAACTCTCCAAGAAATTGGACTCTGTTCAATCATCTACCATAGTTCATTATTCTTCTATATTTATTTTATTCTCACTGAAGCATGTAATCTATTGAAAGGCAAGTATCCAACAATGAAGTTGGTTGTCTTGTGACCAAAAAATTGTTATTTATTAAATCTTAACAATGAATATGAACATAGTATTTGTACTTATAAAAAATGGACAATTTGTAGATTCTTTGTCTAATGGTAATTCATAATTCTACCACATAAAAATAAACACAAGATGTTTATTATCTGAACACTCATGCACCAATCCCATTCTCATAATATATGTCTATTCGTTTAGTTGTGTATAAGCATACATGGGCCTTTCAGCTTAGAAAATGGGGTTTGTCCTATTTCAAGGCATTCCATGAGTAGGGTACATTTTAAAGAAAATAGGTGTGTAGTAACATTATAATGTTCTCCATGAACCTAGCTAGAGTTTACAGTGTTTCAACTTATCAGAGATTATAAGAAATAGTTCCATGTTTCATCTCTGTAGTCTATTATTTTTATTTCTAAAAGAACTCAATAATAAGATTATGCATGGGGTAGGAAAAAACTACCTCAAGTATGCTCTCATCTTCAGCACTCCAACCACATCAGATCACACTATTTTCCCATTGCTACTCACAAGAATATTTACACTTTCTACTACATCCAAAAAGACCTTTAATAAAAAATTAAAAGCACAAAATTAGTTAAATATCAATTTCCATATTCAAGAAAAGCACAAAGTTAAATCTAGATTAGCCTTCAACCTCAATTTTTTTGTATTGTATTCCTTCACTTCGCTAGGAAACTACATTTGTAACAGCCATTGGAGGTTGCTGAGTGACTTCCATCCTATAATCATCCATTTTGATGAATTCACTAAGAATCTTTGCCTCTATATATTGAGGGTACCCGAAATCCATTATTTCATCTAGTAGTTCATACTGCACAATGGGAAATAAAAGTGGTCAAATGATATACACATATTTTAAATTTTAAGTTCATGATAAAATATTCTCAAATAGTTCATTACAAGGAATTTTGAACCCTCGACCCTCTATGGCTTAGATTAAAAATAGATGTGTACACTCACAAAAATGAAAAAATTGTCTCTCAAAGACTCTTCTTCTAGCTCTTCAAAATAGTGCTTGAATACCTACAGAAATAACACACATGACAATCCAAAACTGAACCTAAAGTTGACATGTGAATCAGTTATTACAACACACTAATCATAGCAGAAAACAAAGAGAAACATTAACAACTCTTGATTACTATAATAACACCTAAATATGCATGTAATAACTACAAATAAAAGAATTATATGCATACACTAGAATCCTTGGCTCTACAGGTTCAGTAAGTTCCCTAAATGTAGTGTTCCATTTAATAATTGAAAATAGAGCCTCAGACAAGAAATAAATTGTGAATGAGAAGTGTAGATTGTTGAACTTACATCCACAACTCGATGTAAAAATAATATTAAGCCAGCTGCATTAGAGTTCTATCTTGATGCTACCATAAGGTAGATATTGTTATGCTGAATGAACATGTAAGTCACCCCATTGTCATAGAATACTGGATTTTGTAACGTGGGATCACCCTGTCCATGTAATTCCATCAAAAAACTTTTCAAAACACATATGTTGAAACCATCCTCACACATGGCCAATTCATCCTTATAAGAGACAAGATATAAGAGAGGGTAGTACATTTTAATGAATATATTCATACGAGACAATGTAATTTATATTACATTGGCCACCTAAACATCTTTAACTTTTAAGTAATTTGCATACCTCTATGTAAATATTCCATATCTGAGAAACTTCTTTGTACAACATTGCAATTTTTAACTTCATGATGCACATAGCACAGATGAGTCAACAGATTCTATAGTTTCTTGTGTTCTTTCCATAGTTTTAAAAGAGTTCTTATCGATAGATCCATGCAAGAATTTTATTCCTCTAAAAATGGTTTTATTACCAGTTTAAAAGAAAGTGGACACAAACTAACTAAAGAATCTTCAAATCAAGGACTGGAAGTTACATTGATGTAGAGCCTTCTAATATCCCCTTAAGGAACCCTATTCAACTCAAGGATTCAACAATGTCTTGGAATCCACTCAAGGAACTAAAGTTCAACTCAAGGATCAATAAGAAGTCCCTGACTTAGTAGATCTCTTCCACACACCATACCCATGAATTTACTTCCTACCTCATTACTACAATCTCTTATTATATCAATTTCCTTCTAGGTCACCTAGTCTACCTAGCACCTCCATCATACCAAAATCCAACTCCGGCATCTCTCACTAACCCTAACATCTTAGACCATCTTAGCATGGCCTATCTACCATGCTTCAACTCTTCACCAACTTCCAACAACCCATCTTTCACCATTTCCTACTTTAGCCCTTCTAGGCTTGTCTAGTAGCCCTATCCTATAGAAAATTGCACTTTTCTCTCTAACTCCCCAAACAACCTAGTGACTTAGTCACCTTTTCAAATACCCTTTATGGTTTTCTTCAAACCTTGTAAATATTAGTTTCTCAACCTGTGACTGTTGCACCTTTCTATGGCTATCACTACAACAATTAGGCCTAATTAGCCCTTGCCTAACAAAGCAACTATGCTTTGCACACACACCCAACTCTCCAAACCTTTAAATAGTCTTAAGTCATCTAATAAATGATAGGATTACACAATTTTTTTGACCCTTCCATGCATTTCTAGACACCTTTTCATCAAACACTCCCTTTAAGGGTTTCTAGCCTAGGGCTTCCTAGAAAAGACCCTAAATCAACTCATAAAACCTTTCTATTGGCTCAAACACCTTTAAAAATACTCCTTAAAATGTTTTCAACACACATTTATCCATTCAAACCTCCATTTGCTCATATTCACCATGTGGTAACTTGCAAATGCACCTTCACTATTTGGTACAACAATCACCCTATTGTTCTTTTCTTTATTCACTGTCACCTGCATCCTTCTGCATTAAAATCATAAAAAAAAAATATTCATACACTTAAGTGCCTCTCCCACAAGTTACAGTCCATTCACAGAAAGTGGGAGAGGCTTGTCTCCATTAATGACTACAAAACTGTGACAATCAGTCATGTTCCCTGTGACAGTAGAGATTTCAAAGATAGTTTTTTTTTTTTAAATAACTTACAAAGTCCTTGCCAAGAGTTACCAAATCATGAAAATCTTTTCAAGGAGCAAAATTAATAAATCTTGAATATAAAGAACTTTATTGGATTACCAAGTCGAATCTTGCAATTAGGAAACTGTCACTATGATAGTGAACAACATATTTCTTTGATTTATTTATTTTCTTGTTACATACACCTCTCTTTAACTTTTTCCCTTGTGTCTTATAAATAAATTTCTTTTCTAAATTTTTTCCCATCTAACTAACTCATAAAACTGAACTAAAGCCCCCTTGGATGCCAACTGCTCTTCTAATTGTCTTATGACAACAAATAGATAGTTTTTATAACTTTTTGAACATCATTACCTTTGATTATCTTTTGTGACCTTTTCTCGGCTAAAGACTTATGAAAAGTATAATGTCATTCCTAAATGACTCTAAAAGACCTTTTAAAATGCTCTTTATACACCTATCACCTTAACTAACCCCATTCAAGCCTAAGTTGGCTTATGTTGCAAATGTTGGCAATTTTACAAGATCTTGCACTTTGAGTGCATTTTACATCATTTAGGGGCTTTAATAGCCTATTACATCATGCAAACACTACCATCCACCCATAACTCTTCCTAGGACACCCTAGGACTTCAAATGACCCCTTACATCATATTGACTCCCTATTTGTGCCAATTTGCCTATTCTTGGCAATACCTTACATTTTGTCAACTTTGTGAAATTTATTACATTTAATGGCTTTAATAGCCATGATTCATCATCAAATAACTCAATAGGTCTCAATTAGGCATTGATTGCCCTTGTACCTTCATTATCTCCTACATAGCTCTTGGTGTACCCTGTAGGTTCATTTTTTCTTGGGTGCCCCTGCACCATACATGGATTCAAATGAAGGATCGATAAAATATGGATAGAAAATTGAGAAGCATTAATAGTGATACCTCCTTTACTACTTAGTAATATCAAAAGTGAGGTTCGCCACTAAGTATGTTGGTTAAGTGGTGGTGGTGATGGTGTAGGGGCCAACAAGGTTCAAACAACCACTAGGCCATCATCATTGTAGGCTTGTGCCAATTTGCTCTCAGGGTTGAGCCTTAACTTTGTTAATTGTGGATGAGGTCCCCCATTTGTGGCCTCACCAATCCATAGCTCCAGGTCAAAAGCATTTTTCTTGGGATCGAAGTGTTTGTTGTTTTGTGTTAGCATCACTAATATGATCAAATCCTAATTCCCTTTTCTTAAAATAACCTCTTCCAAGCAGCGGCATATTCAGATAACATAGTCCCAAGACAGTGTTGATCAAGGGTTTCCCTAGTTAATTATGATAATCATATCATTGGTGATAACATAGTCCCAAGAAAATGCTGAGATCCAAGGATGCAATAAAAAAGCTACAAGTTTAGAACTTCATGATAGTTCAAAGCATGAAGCCTTAGATGCATAGGACAATAGTCTAAACATAGGACAAAATAGAGAAATATTTAGTATCTTATTGAGCTTCACTTTGTTTCAAGAATAGTTTAATATTCTCTACTAAATAGGGCCAACCATGTGAAGGTGGAAGCTCATTTGGCCCCACCCCCCTCCCCCTAACATCATTGTATATTCCCCATTAATGTCTAACATTCATTCATTCTTTCAACCATTAATAAAATGTAACATTCAATCAATATCACATTATAACATTCATTTACACATTAAATTCGTAAACATGCAACATTCATCAATATTTTGCATTAACACATATTTCATGAACATTCATTAGCACATAGTTAAATTCATTCAGACATAAAATTCAGTCATTATCAATTAAGGTATGTAGATGACAATCATTTCTTTTTTATCTTTCTATTTCTTTTTTCTATGTAAGCTCTAAGAGGAGCATCAATGTCATCATCAATTCCCCCCTTATTAGTTGTTCTTTTCTCTATTCTTGATGGTCTCAAATTCTTATGCTGTTGTAAAGGGGGGTCCTCTACAATAACAAATAAAAGAGTTAAATTAAAAATAATTTATTATAATTGTTACAAGTATTTAATTATTTTAAATAACATAACTGTGGTGCTCTTTACTTGATCTGACCACATCATTTTGTTTGGACTCAACGTCAACACACTCATGAACATCGACCCCTCAATCCTCTACAACTGCTATACAAAATGTTACGTTAATCCAAACACCAATTTCAATTACATATAAAAATTTTAATAGGAAATGTATACCTCCACCACTGGGATGCACATCATGTGAACCTTTAGCATTCACAAATTGTGTAGAAGGATTGTCAGGCCACATTCCAACATCCTACGCATTGTTATCATTACTTTCTTAAAACAGATATACTCACTTTATATTGGAACTTAACATCAAATAGACTAATTGGTAAAGTATTCAATTTGAAATAATTTCATTTAGCTTATTTACCTGAGACTCAGATGCATCATTATTAGAACCTTCCACACTAATTTTAGCTCATAGCCATTCAGCCATGGCTCTATAGCCTTGTTGGAAGCCAATTCTCTTATCCTCTTCTATGAGGCATCTCTTGAACTTTGAGCCCTACATTTTTGCATGGTATGGGAATTTTACTTGCATTGTTTCATCAACCAATGGAGGGTAGTTAAAATATCAAAAGGAAATACAAAAGTTGCAAAAGTTGAGGATTAGGAGCATAGACAAGCTAGTCTATCCTATTAGCCCTAGGGCATCATGTATTGTCCATGCAAGTATTGCATGGAATTGAAATTGTCTTTGTCCTATTGGTCTAGACACATCATACATAGTGACACCGTTCCATAACTCCACCAACTCATCGATAAGAGGCTCAATATATACATTCATATCTTTAACTTGATATTTACCTACTTGAATGAACAGTAACATTACATAATTATTGTGACCATTTTATTGCAAGATTTGTAAGTACATGTAAATTAATAACTATCAAATGATAGGATACCTAGAACAATCATTGCCAACATAATGTGCTCCCTCTTTATTGACATCCACGGAGGAATGTTATTGTTAATAACAAAAATAGGCCACACCGAGTAAATAGATCTCATCTCTCCAAATGGATTGACACCGTTCGCTGCCAATGAAAGATTGAGATTATGAGGTTCTTCTTTGAAGTGTTGCCACTTTTCCTCTATGTGCATAAATGCCAAACCATCCACAGGGATTTGAATAATGTCATCTCGACTTCTATTGCATGCATGATAATCCATAAATTGAGCCAAGCTACTACACTTGAATAATTGTCGCATCTATGGAATAATGGGGATGTAACAAAGAACCTTTTGAGGTACCTTTTCTGTTAGTTGATTTGTTTGATATCTACTTGTATGACATACAAGGCATTGTGTTGCAAATTCATGTTCTTTATAATATATAATATGATCATTGGGACAAGCATGTATTTCTTGATACTCCATTCCAATATCTTTCATAATAATAGATAATTCTCGATATGAGTGAGGTAGAATATTTGATGATGTTAATAGAAACTTTCCTATCAATCTATAGCAAAAAATATAAGTTGTTAATATAAACAATATTAGTGGTACATTATTCAACCTTTGTTAACTATAAAGACATTTATGACATACCTTAACATACGTGACATTGTTATGTTGGATAAACCATTCATAACCTTCAAGTTCAACAACAACAATACAACAGAGAGAAGAGTTGTTTGGGAGTCTTTGTATAGGGGCTCGTATGCCTTCTCAAGTAGAGGTACATTGAGGCTATCATCATCATCATGATCAGATACACTTAGACTAAATGTTTCATGGATCAATGTATTTATACCATCATCTTCAATTGTGTTTTCTGGCACATGATCGTCATCTTCCATGGGATCATTATCTTCACCTTGGATATTTGCACCTCCATGTTCCTCCACTTCAAAAACCATATTCTTCAAATTGTTGTGGTTCATATCATGTACTTCCCTAGGGAGATCAACCTATATAAAATTGATTAACATAAATAAACCATGATCATCAACTCATCATCATGTGATTTCATATGTATATAAATTGTTAAAATGATATAATGAATGACTTACCAGTGGATGATAGTCATGCCCCCCTTCAACGTGACCATTCTCCCTACAATGTCTCTTAACTATTTTGATTAGCAGTCTTCTATGGTTTAAGCCCTTACAAATTTTGCAAGGACAATAACATTTTCCATCACCTTTTCTTTTCAAGTTAGACAATAATCTAGCAATTGTCTCTCTATTTTGTTCTTCACTTATATTATCTGACATGATTGTTCTTTGCAGGAAGCAAAAATCGAGGTATAAAAACTTCGGTCTACAACTTTCACAAACTAAGAAAAATTGTTGAAAGTACACAAATCTTCTTAGACCTAGCTAAATACTTTAATATTTTAAAAATACTTTCTTTGACTTTATTCCTAAGACATTTAACCTAATCACCTTTTATAACATTTAATCAATTGCTCTAGGCAAATTTGTGGATAAGATTATTTGTAAAACTTTGACCAACCACTTGAAGGTCTTATTTCAAGAGACCTTACAACATTAAGCCACTAAAAGCAATTTTAAAACATATAAGCTAAAAGTCTAGTTAAAATATACATTAGATTAAAATATATATATACAATTTTCATACCCAAGTGCGTGGCTGTAACTCATGCAATGGCCTTCTTGCTTAGCTGTAGAAGCTCTCCAACAATCAAATTATACAAATTACAAGGCCTAATAGCAATTTCAAAACATATAAGCTAAAAATCTAGTTAAAATATACATTAGATTAAAAAATATACAATTTTCATACCCGAGTGTGCAGCTATAACTCATGCAACGACCTTCTTTCTTAGCTATAGAAGCTCTCCAACAATCAAATTATACAAGCTACAAGGCCTAACATCAATTTCAAAACATATAAGCTACAAGGCAAGACATATTACATGACATGGAAAAAGGAACAAAATTTACAAGCTTTAGTAAGACATATTAAATGACATCATAGTGCTAGAGAGATCACAATTATATGAGTCAAACATAGTCATGCAAAAGCACATAAATTAGTTATATGCAATTAAAAGATATAAAGTTAGATAGGGACATCCATAGGGCATATTGAAGAAATGAAATGGTCATATAGATTTCATATGGGATTTTGAAGATGATAGTGTTCTAAGGCAAAGAATCCATTCATATAACCATAATGACATTAAATGTTTAAGCATGGAGAATCATCAAATACCAAAATAGAACAGCAATAAATCATTAGCAATAGTATTTGCTTGAAAGTTTCTAAAGCCTTTTCAAAAAATCCATTTTGTTCTTTTAACTCTTAAATCATTTTCTTTCATTTATGTGATGATACAATAGCAAGCAATGTTATTCAGAATTAGATTCAACAAACCTTAGCAATGTAAATAGCCATCTCCTCTAAACTGGACTCTAGACATGAGGGGGCATTCACATACTCTTCCCCTAAAGGTATCCTGAAGAACAAAAGTCACTATTCTTGAGTTTGTGAATTGCACCTTGAGATGAATGAAGCTTAAAAGGAATGAAAATTGTTTTCATACATTTAAATCAAGATGTAATATTTATTCATAAGTATATAACTTGCAAGCACTTATAATTGATGTTATATGTGCTGTAGGAAAAGAAGAAGTTTCAAGATAAATTTACATTGTTGTTATATGTGTTGCAGGAAAAGAAGAACTTTACATTTCTTTAACTTGCCATTGATGAGTATCATCTAAGACTTTTAGCAAAATTTTCCCAAAAATTTTTATCAATTTTTCCTCTCCATAATTATACTTATTAAATAAAATAAACCACACAATTATCATTTAGTACAGGAGAGTTATGTTCATATATTAAGAGACAATTCATTTTTTGTTATGAAAATCTGGGGATGCCAAATGCTCTCAAATCTGTTATATTCACTTTTGGTCTAATTTTATTACAATTAATTTCAATGTAAATTAAGGTTATTTTTTTTCTAAAGAATGATATTGAATGATCTGTCATAGGTATGTGCTTCATCACTTGGTGAGATTTCTACTAAGGCTCAATTAGATGAGAGATCCATGATTGAAGAGGCCTCAAATTCTATAGCCACTAATATGCCAACCATTCATCCAAGTGCTACTGAGGAACATGGTGAAGTAGAGAAACCAAAGTCTTCAGAAAAATCAAAGGAAACAAATGAACCACTTGAGGAAGATGGATGCCAGTTAGGTAAGGTTGATTCTAGTGAAAAAAGACTTTAAAATTTTGAAACTCTCTTGCAACAAGATATAATTGAAGAGGTTGAGATGCACCTGGTGGAAAAGAAAGAATCTCCAACTATAGTTCAATCATCAATTGAGATCCTATCTTGGAGTGATGATATTGTGAAGTAGCAAGAAGAAGGGTTGCTAATTGTGGAGCTAGTTGCTAGAGCTGATGCTAATGCTTCTGCTTCTAAAAAACTCGAGTCTCAAGGGGTACAGAGTGTTGATGTTTAGAATGAAAAAAATGTGACAGATAATAATGATATTCAATGAAACAGTGATATTCAATGTAACAATGATATCAACAGTGCTTTAAGATAGTACGCATCTCTTAGATAGTGAAATATCAATAAAAGACAATGATGCTCAATAGATGTCACTACTATGACAAGCAAGGTCTTTTACATTACAAAGATCATGAAGATGATAAGAGCAGTTAGGAGCAGCATTATGAAGAGTCATGACAAAAGGAAAGAAACTAAGAAATGAAGACAATACCAAGGGCACTGATGAAAACATCGAAAGAATGTGATAGCTATTAGAGAAGATACGAAGCAGATGAAATACATTTTTATACAAATGTTTCTAGTATAGGAGTTCTTATAATAGTTTTCCATTTTTATTAACTTTCATTATATAAATGAAGATCTATCTAGGTTGCATTGCTTGCAAAGAAAATCTTTATGATTCTGGTAAACTTCTATTGATAGTTGGGTAAGAATGGCACCTTACATCAAATGTAAGATGATTAGGTTGATCTAGACATCAATGGAAAATATTGTGACTCAAAGAAATTTTACATGAATATTAGGTCCTAAATGATATTTACCACTATAGAATTTTAAAAAAAAAAGTGACGATCATGACAACTCAGTCAAAAGGATGTTCAATAGAGCATAAGGTCTCGTGAATATTATAGTAGTAAGAAAGAGATAATGGAAAGAATGTGTCTTAGAGACAAAGATACAATTTTGTCTAAGAGAAAAGCATTACATAAAATAAGAAAAGAACATTGTTGTTGAAAAGATGAATACTAAAATCTAAAAGGAAAGCCCAAAGAATGAGAATTCCAGTGCAAAATAGTGATCAACAAATTAAAGGACAACAGCAGTCAAGAATCATGCAATTAAGATAGTAAAAAGAAAATTAATGGACAATAGCCAAGTCATGAAATGGTGCTCATTCAAAGGTAACACAAGTGCTGCAAAAGACTAAAAATAGTGAGAACGAATTGGAGATATCTTGAATAGAGATCAATCAAAAGTCATCAAAATCAGTCACTCTTATCTAGGAACAATGTTAAAGGATAGTGATGAAGAAATGTTGACACACTTTTATATGTATGTTTAGTGAGCACAGATCAAGAACAATGGTAAATGTTGAAAATAACAAAATAGATATGTCATCAAATGGAATCCGTAACAGTGATGACGAGATAGTGAGATGGACTATTATAGAAACTTAGAGATGATAGGACATGACAAGATGTACATTTACCATTTTCTAGAGGAGCATCATCATCAGAGGTTAAAAAAGAGCTATCAACAATGATATGAGTAGATTTAATGACATTAAAACAACATGATTGCAATTAATTTCAGTGAAGAAGATCAAAACTATGATAAATATTAGACAGCATGACTCATATGATGAGGGGCAGAAAGAGAGATAATTTCACCTTTTTGTTAAAGGTATTTACAGTGTTTGCAAGGCAATTCACTATCCTTGGATACATTCACAGCTTTTATTTGAAGGATATTCACCATATAATGATCATCAATTTACTATCTTGTCTAAGGGGTCCAATCACTAAAATCAAAGACCATTTTTTGTTAATAATGGTACAACACTTTTGGTGAAGATACAATATCTATGATTGTATGAAATGATGCTCTTGATTACACAAAGTAGACCTAGAAATGTAGTAAGAATTTTATGATGGCCATTAGACAACAAAGAGTAGTGAGGTGGCCAAGGGTAGAAACAATGTGTGTGCCATATAAAAGCAGCAATAATATATGTATAAGAGAAAAAAAAGTGATCAAACAATGTAAGGAAACAGTGAGTAGATATGGATCCAAATAGCGCTACTGCAATGCACAAAATAGTGACATCAGAGAGAAAGATAGTGGTGAATATACATGCAAAATAGTGATTGATGTTATGAATAAATTATAAAAAATGAATGTGAATAACAATTACATGGAAATAGTGAGTAAATAGGAATATCGATATCAAAGGATAGGAAGATCAGAAATAGTAGTCAGAGATTAGTAATATAGTAAAATTGGGTACATTATCCAATTTTTGAAGTTCTTGATTGGAGGGGTTTAGATAATTGGCCTATTAAGTTTTATGCTACTTGAGTTGTACTTCCTAAGAATCCTCCTTTTAAGTTCCAACCAATGTGGCTTCATTTCATGGCTTCATGGTTCTGAGATGGAGGCCTGCCATATGAGCATATGATAGAAGTAAGAAATTGCAATATGTTTAAATGGCATATCAAGAAATGGTCATGTATTGGTAATATTTATGCTAGGAAGAGGTAGGCACAAGATCATGTGTTGTCACTTACAAAAATTCAAGATCTTGTATTTTCATAGGATTTGAGTAGAGAGGAGTCTCAAGTTGTTTGAGAACTTAAGTAATGAGAACTATTTTTAGGAAGTAGAAGGTAAGGATTGATTGGCTTTAGGAAGGATATATGAATATAGTATTTTTCTATAATTATGTGCAAACTTATAGTTAAAATAGGATTTATATATCTACTTTGGTTAATTTAGATGGAATTTATCTGATCTTTTCATATGTTTTGCCTCAGAAAAATCTACGTGGTACTATTTAGAAGATTCATCCCTACTAAGGATGAGGGGAATGATGTAGAGATGGGTAAGGGCTCTTTATCAACTATTAGGTAGTCTTTCCAAAAGATCAAATTGCAATCCAAACTGACAATGTTCCTTAGGGCTACTAATGGCTCACATATACAAATAAAAGGACTCAACTTCACAAGTGTTCTACTATGGTTTCTAAGGTCCTCAAACACCTAACCCAACCCAAAAAGTTCACTCACCAAGTTAATGGTTATAAAGATTAATTTGAGCTTGTAAACATTGTTTCAGATTTACAATTTTTTGTTCTCTAAATAAATAAACCCTCTATGATCAGGTAGTTGGAGCAGGAAAACATCAAATACTTGAAGTTTATTTGTAACATTCATGTTTAATACTACTGGCTGCATCAGTGCTATTGAGTTCTATTTACATTTTTGCAACTCCAATCCTAAAGCTACTATGACAGGAGGAGAATTTAGCAAATCTATTAGGAGAATATGGACTTTGGATGCTACCAAAATTGTCTACCTATGCATTAGGTTTCCCAATGCAAAAGTTTCTTCAAGCACAGAGAAAAGTCATGGTAATGGCTTGGATTGCCTTGGCGGTGTTTATTTTTCATGCATTTCTGTGTTGGTTATTAATCTTCCAAGTGGGTTTAGGGTTAGCTAGAGTAGCTATTACATCAAACATATCATGGTATATTATCAATATTAGTCAGCTTTGGTATATAGTTTACTTTTGCCAAGAGGCTTGTAAAGGGTTCTCGTGGCTTGCTTTTCATGATCTATGGGCTTTTCTTTGAATTTCAGTGGCTTTGAGTGTCATGCTATGGTTAGTAGCACAATCACTCTTTCTATTTTGTGTTCTAAACTCAATTTTTGGTATAAACCCTAATTAGGATATGCAATTATGGGTAATTTTAAAAATGCAACAATTCAAGTTTGATGCGCTATCTATTTAGCAATAAAATTTCCACCCACACAAATTACTAAGTTGTGGACATTTCTCACCTACAAAGCCTGATAATATACCCTTCTCCAAATGAATATAACACAAAATGCTAGTGCACGTACCCTTCTCCATATGCATATAACGTACACGATGGCCCCTGGTTTTGTAGGTAAGTTTGAGGGTTTTTGAATGAGAAAGAAGTTGGAATGAAATGTCTTGCAATGCACCTCAAAGTTAAGGTTTTGATCAATGTTTGAAATGGCTTATAATGCAACTTGATATGCCGTAGAAGAAAACTCACCGAATGACCAACGCGGGCTTTTTTTTTTCAATTATAGCCTAACAACGTCGCAATTGTGACACCTACATTGCTTGATGTCACAATTACAATGCCATCGGGCTATAATTGAAAAAAAAAAGCCAAAAAAACATAACATTTGCTCGCCATAGCAAATTGGCATCACAAATTGACCCCTAATGTATTAGTGACTCTAGCTACTATAAGGAGGTGTAATAACCATAAAGGTAACTAATGTCTATATAGAAACTTTCTCCTCTAGCTCAATAGTTTTCTTATCCTCTTCTTCTTGATCACCCTCCTTTTGATCTTAAGTGAACTTTTGTGAGGTGAGATTAGAACTATCCTCCTTACCCTTATTCTCTTCACTTACTTCCTTATCAATTATAAAAAAATTTGGTATACTTGATCTTTGCAGACTAGGTAGTGATATAGCTAGTGTATCTTCCTCTTTCTCTTTCATCTCAATGAAAAATATAGCAATTGAAGATGGTTTTGTGTTAACCTCATCTTTCTTCTCCAAAATCTTGTCTTGACATGCTAGTTGTACTTGTGATTCTTTCTCCTTTTCTCTTGTAACTTGAGGTTCTTTTTCCTTTTCTTTTGAAACTTGTGGGGGCATAGTGGATGTATCTTGATGTTGTGTCTTAGTGGTTGCCTTTGAAATTTCATCAATCCTTACAAGTATAGGATTTATGCATGGAATAACGATATTGGTGGATTCTTATTGTAGTTTCTTAATGTCCTCATCACTAATTGGATTTTCATTTTTTCTAGTTTTGTTAGTGATGCCCATGATAGTCATAGAGTCCCATTGAATCTGTTTCTCTCCTTGTCGAGGACTAGTGTCATGAAAATTAACATTTGTGTCCTATTGTATGTCATCCTTTGTGTCATCCTTAGATCTTTCTTCTTCCTCCTCCACAACTTCTGTTGTTCCTCCTTCTTTCTCTTCTACTATCTTTTCTTTTTCTTCCACTCTATTCTCTTTCTCATCTACAACCTTTGTGGTTCACCCATAAATTAATTTTCAAAGTAGTGTACTTTGGTTTACCAACTCTTCAACTCTATTCCTCAAAATGTGAAAAAATCTATATTTAGGAGAAAAACTCCCTTTATGCTTCTCTACAACTTTTTCCAATCATCTACTTATCTAAAGCAAGCATAACTTGAGCTAAAGTAGCCTCTCTAATCTTATTTTTAGTCTCCATACATAATTTCCATTTCTTCTCTACGGTCTCATATAAACTCTTAGGTATTGGATTTGAAATTTCTAAAGGAGCATTCTTGGTGCTGGTCCGATTTTTCACAGTGTAGAAAAATTCTGAAAATTTGGGTGAAAAATCATTTAAGTCTTTGAATTAAGTAGATTAGGGTTTTCATTCCTCATATTTTTCAAATTTTTAGGTTGCCCTAGTCATGCCCTGTTTCATGTGCTATCAAACTCTATTAAATTCTCAAGGTGTGTCCCTTAATGTAGCCATGAAAATGCCCTAAATGTTAAAAAATCTAGGTCTCTTTAAAATTTTCAAAAGGATTTGTAGAGTGCTTAAAATTTTTCCTTTATAGTCTTACAATGTGGGGTTTCACATAAGAGTGGAGTACCTTATTCTTTTTGTTTCCATGGTCGCATTTCATAATGCAGCATAAGAACGTAAAGGATTTCATGTTCTATGGGGATACACTTTTGTTTTCCATAGTAGCAGAATGGTTTTCCCAAAAGCTTCCCAATCATATGAGTGGTCTTAAAGTGAAAAAGTGTGTGGATTTGTTGTGCTTTAAAAGATCTTGTTATGGGGTTATGAGTAAGCAGTTTGAGTGAATGGGCAGAGAGGTATTGAGTTATGATTTATGCATATATGTTTCAATGGAGAGCATAAGGGTGTAATACATTAGCATGGCGTAAGGCTTGATTTGAAAGGGTGCATGAAAGGTTTTATAGTTCTACGAGTAAAAAGAATTCCGTAAGAACAAAAGTTAGGTTCAATTGTAATTACGTGCATACATTTTTGGGTTTGTAGACAACCGTAAAGCCCTATTCTAGCAATAAAAATGTCAAGTGGGGCTTGTTGAATTGTCAGATGGGCCCTGGTGCAAGCAAATTAGATGAAGACATGACATCCATGTCAGATGGGCCCAACCTGTGTGGCATACAACTTAAGGTATGATTTTTTCATGTGCAAAAAATCAACAATGATGTTATTTTTTCATATTTTAGGTCAGATCTAGGTCATTGATAGGTGGAAAAGGAAGTTTTGTCATTACGACTTTATGCTTGCAAGGTAAGCATATGAATGAAGGGATGTTTTATCCTTTCTCCATGGTTACAGGTTTAGTCTCAGCATATAAGCGTAAAATGGTAAATAAAGGAAGATAAAAGAAAGGGCTTTATGCTTTTATGAGAAAGGGTAAACATAAGAGCAGGGTGTCAGTTGAGAAGGCTTTCTGAACATACGAGGTAAAGGTAACTTGTAAAGGCATAAAGGATTAATAAAAGAGAGCTAACATGTATTTTGATGCTATGGTTGAAACTAAGAGCGTATGAGTGGAAGGTAAATTTTGAAGTCTCACAGTGTCTCAGGTGATGAAGTAAGTAGAGTAACGTAGAAGAAATTTTTAGGGTTTCTACTGATATGAGCACGTGTGAGCGTAAAGGGTAAAAGGAAAGCCTTAGCAAGGGATTTACGCCCAGATGAGGAATAGTTTAATTGTAAGATCGAAGGTGATAGTCAAAAGGTTTGAGGTCATATGGGGTAAAGGGCATCATAAGAACATAAAAGGGATTTTCAATATAGTGCCAAGACATCATTACATTCTTGTGATTAGGGTATGTGAAAGCATCTTCGAGTGAACGCAGAGATCCATCAAGGGGATTTCCAGTATTACAAAGATTGAAGGTTTGACCTTTTGTACGAACTGGAGACTATCATTTGAAAGAAAGTAGCTGATGTGTCATGCTAGGTAAGCAGGAAAGACAAAATCATTGTAGCCAAGTAAAATAGAGCTTTGAAAAGTACATCAAAATTAAATTTTGCAACTGATATACCTTGATGAGAACTTGCATGAATGATTTTAAAGCTTGTGCATGCTAAATTTATTGAAAAAAATGGTAGATGTATGATTAAAACATCAAAGATTTGATTGAATGTCAGTGTATTTTCCACTGTGAAGAAGCTTGTTTTCTGTTCCATTCTGAAATTTGAAAGTTATAGAGCTTTGTGTGTTCTATGCTACTGTGAAAGAATTCAAATTATAATTTGAAGAGAACATGGCTGACAAAGAAGTTAAGGAAATCCTTGAAGAGGAGGTTGATGTTGACGATGAAGGTGATGATGTCATTGAAGTCATAGCAAAAGGGAAAAGGAAAAAGGGTGTTGTAAAAAATGAGAAAAAATCAAGGGTCAGAAAGCCAAACAAGCATGCAAAAGATTGTCTGAAACTCCTTCCAAGGTTGCTAAATTCTATTTCTACAAATGACCATATTTTCTGAGACCCATATGTTTTTGTTTGAGATGTTGAATTCCCTAGAGTGATTGGCTATGATCTTTTTATGTACTTTTATAAGAATAGAATTGAAAATGTGCCAGTGTGTAACCCATGGAACAGAAACATGGCAAAATTGATATTTCCAAAAGTATTCATTGATGATGATTTGTTGAAGGTGCTAATGAATTCCTATAATCCAATAAACAAGACTTTCCATAGGCATAATGGGAGTGTATTATGCACATTGGACATAACTTCTTTTGTTAAGGCCTTTGGATTAATGGGACAAATGGATGTACCTATCAACATTGCAGATTTGCAGGGAAAGTTTGAAAGGAATAAAACCTACTTTGTGAACAATGTCATCTTACCACATATTCCTTATAGGGTAAAAGAGGAAGTGTTACTTCCAAAAAGGGTGGGGGATTTTCTACCTTTGAGTAGGTTTAAGAATTATTTCAAAAACATAGTGTATGGGTTGCACAAAGTGTTGGGAAGTGATGGTGCAGAAGATTGTGTGTATGGTTCTCTTTTTCTGATGGCATGTGATATACAGGACCCTTTCCACCACAAGGAGTATGATTATGTGGGCTTCATCATTGATAGTATGCATATGTAGATTTGTGATGCTAAGAAGGGAGACATGAAAGACTTCAAGTTCCACCATTATTCACTGTTGATGCACCTTATCCTATATAAAAATGTTGGATACATTAGTGGGGACTTCATCAATCAAACTTTTGATGAGTTTGGTGAGTTACCTATGCAACTCTTGACTCGTATTTGGCATAAGAATTTCTATTATTCAAATGTCCTTGTGTTTTTCAATTTATTCAGTTCTGTTATCATGAGCGAATTAGATCATACTTTCTTTAGGGCACCAAATGTTTTGAAAAAATTTCTTAGACCCTCATTCTTAGATGAGAAAACCAAATTAGGTCATAACTGGGGGAGTATCTTTTTTTTAAGGAGTGCACTTTAATCAGAGTGTTTGCATGCCCACAACCTCCTCATCTTGTACCTAAATATTTACCCCCTAGATTGGCCATTATTGAATTCTTTTGGCAATTTTTATTGCTGAATAAAGAAATGATTCCTCCCTCTCTATAAAAGCCTACTTTTGTTTGTCGAACCTTTAAAGTAGGAGATTTTGAAATAGGTAAGAATGCATTTGAGGAATTAAGTGAGTATTTAGGCTAGTACAAATTTTCTACTAGCCCTATAGGATGTATGACCCTAACAATGATATTACCAATGAGGCCAAGGCCATTAGGGGATACATTATGCACCCAAGCAAGCCAATTCCTGTAGAGGACTTAATTGCTAACATAGTAGCACCTGGGGAGGCTAATGAGCTATTGAGGAAATATGAGGAGACAAGGAGAGTAGAGGAGGCTTTGAAGAGGACCAACCTTGATTTTAAGGGTTTCTATACAAAGATTCCATATCCTAATAACTTGAAAAGAATGGTGGATAATTTTGATGACATTATGTCACAAATGCCACATGAGCCAGAGGTAGAGGAAGCTATTGTAAATAGAGAATCCCATGAGCCAGATACACAATTGGAGATTAAGTTAGAAGAGGAGCAACCATCAACTTCAACTTGGGTGCCACAAGGAAATAAGAGACAACAGATAGTGCACATCCCTGAAAAGGTGGTTAGCAAAGCCCTACAAATCACCAAAGGGATACAGAAGCAGGGAAGGCCTCTACTAATTTTCAAGTTGCAACATCAAGATTGGATGACAGGCTCATTAAATCTAAAAAGTTCATGGAAGATGATGATTTCATTAAATTATTAGAGTTTAAAAGTTTTCTTTATAAAATCAAACAAAATGACCTCACATTGAGTCTCATGCCACGATAGGATCTAGAGAAGAATAATGAATTAGTTGAAAAACTATTGGCTTAAGATCCTAAGAGTGAAACAATGACCTCTACAAAAGCTAAGGAGTTGGTACATAGGAATGGTATGATTCTAATACCACATTGGGATATTGAGAGAGCCTTTATTCTAGATCAAATGAGAAGACAAGACAAGGCCATTAGTTATGAAGCCACTAATAGTGAAGGTTTTAAGAGAGGGTTAGGGTTTAATATAGACACAAACACCCTACCAGTATGGAGTGTAGCCCTTGACACTAAAAAGCCAAAATTGATGGATATAGAGGAGATTGTGCAAGGAAATATGATTGTGTTGACATTGGAAAGCACCACTGGGAAAGAGATTTCCATCTTGCTTAAAAATTTTTCTCTTATGAATGAAGAGAAGGTAGATGAAATTGAGGATAAGCTAGCTACAATGTGCAATGAGTGCCTTGAAAATAGAAAAATGTATGAAGAAGAGTTCAAATTGAGCCATGTAAAGAAGAAAAGAATAGAAGAGTTGGAGGAGAAAATTAAAAATCTGGAAACGGAAATAATATCCCTCAAAGAAAAACTCAAGGTAGCAGTGGAGGTAGAACATGCACCAAGACAAGATGAAGAAAGAAGGCACATTGTAGAAGTAGAGGCCCAAATAGAAGAAATACCTATAGGGGTGACAGTGTCAGTGCCTTTTCTCAGTATGGAGTCAGAAGTTTCTCAATCTGATAGTGCCACAAAAAAGGATGTCTTCATAAATGTATTAAACCATAGAATAAGCATTTTGAAAAGGATATTTCAAGATGCTTATAATGCATTCATGAATCTACAATCTGTAGAGCAGGTATGTAGGGAAGAAATTGGATGGCTTGAACCAATTTTTCAACAATGGGGTTTGTATATGCAATTCTTTGACAGACTGATACCCTTGTTAGCAAAGAAGCTAGATCTCCCAAATAAAGTTATTACTATGAAGGAGGGTATGGATAAGGTGAAAGAATTATTGCAAATTTTCATAGGGAAGTTAGCAGTAATTCAAAGTAAAATGAAAGTATTAACAAGTGGTGTCTATTCTTTAATTATTTCTGTTATTAATCCTGATGACAAGCTAAAAGATTTCAATGAATGGTCTAGTTCTTTTGATCATATTGTAGACTTGCCATAGGTGGCATCTATTTGCTTGGGTGATATTGATGAATGTGCTTTCAATGAACTAATTGATACCCTATTCAAGGTTGAAACTAAAATGAATAGGTTTATCATAGAGGGGAAAGTGATTACTGATGCCAGGTGGCAGAAAACTATTAGTGAATTAACAATAGTCAAGGAATGTGAATGATCCACCAAAGGAGAAATATTTGTCTAGGAAGCAATCCCAGAGATCAAAGCTTTACCAACAGGGAGCAGTTAGAGAAAAAGAAAAAATTAAAGAACTTATGCTGTAGCTATCATTTGTAGCTATTTTCTATTTATTTTTGAATGAAGGTGTCCAAATATTTTTTTAAAAGGTTGATGTACTTATTTTTGTAAAAGGACACATGTCAATCACATTTTCCCTTTGCTTGTTGCAACTCATGCCTATATAAATGAGTTTTCAAGGCAATGTGATGGTCTGAAACTTGTAGAATTTTTGTGTTTCTCAAGAAAAGTATATTTAGTCGGTCCAATAGTATGCATGTGTTTTGAGTTTGCTTCAAATTTTACTCTCTGATAACAAATTGAAATGATAGAAAAGGCAATCTATTCTGGGCTTTCAATTAGTTTCTATTGGTCATTGTATTAGTCATCTGAAAGGATAATACAAAGGGTTACTTACAATATATTTGTGTCATCAATTTCTATCTCCTTCTTATGGGTTTGTCTACTTTGAAGTCATTTTAAATAAGGTTTAATTTGGCTAAATGCAATTTGGATGGGTTGTATGATGATATCACCGTTGCTTTTAATTCAAGGAATTATAGAAATGCGTCAATGAATCAACAAGGTTTATGAGTTTATAGAAATTATATTTCATAAGAATGGAAATAGGTGATTACAACTGATTAATTCATTTACAAGTTGTTTTAATTAGGTCTCCTACTAATAGTTAATTCTATGCCCCATGGATAACACACTAGTCTCATAAGTCAGAAGTTAGCAAGGGTAAATTCTATTGTTGCATATCAAATCATTTTTAAAAAAATCAAAATCATTTCATTTCATTTTGTTTAGAGTTACAAATTCTAGTTACCACTTATTTTCATATAGTTTTCTGAGTCTTAGATAGCCACTAATTTTAGAAATACTTGTAAACTATAGGAGATTTATAACCAGATCTGCTGATAGGGGATGCATATAAGTTTGAGAAGATTTTAGAGAAAATTGATGAACTGTGTATGTGCATGAGGGTAAAAGATGAGAATTAGAATGAAACTAAAGTAATTTCATACCATAGTTTGCATTTGAATCATCGCTAGGTACACTCGCCTTGGTTTAGCAGAGCCTAAGGAGTAGGAAACCATTCTTTGGTTTTGTTGAAGTTGGGTCATAGTGGTTTATTCATATAAATTTTACTAGGAATTCGCTAATCCTTATATTGTGTGAGTCATTTGATTGTGATATTGAGCATTTTATTGCTTAGTAGTTTGAAACACCAACAAAATGGCGATTCTACTGGGAATTACACTTGTTTTTGTCATAAATAGTGAATTATTATAGATCTGTGTCCCATTCGGTAGAGTTGTAGATTTTCATGCTGAAGTTCCTGTAGATTTGGAATTTGTATACATTTTTCCTGAGATTTTCATTAAAGGATTTATCATTTGTTCAACTCTTTTTCCCATTTTGATAGAGTGGGTGGTGACTTAGAAGGTTTTAACTAGTGTCAAGATTAAGAAAATTGTTGTCCCAAAATATGGAAAATAAAATAAATACATGGGAAAATGTGGAGAAAAACTCAAGAATCAAATTACAAACTAATCTCCCTCCCAAAGGAAGATAGAATTGGGCTGTGAAGGGAAGTCAGATGTAGAAAGGGATCTATTCATAGGACCAACTAGTAGGGAAAGATAACATTCACAATACGCCTGAAATGATATGTCAAGAAAAGGTCGTGCAACCACTTGTATTTAGTTTGGAGGATAGGACTAGTAACAATATTTTCCAACATAGCACAAACCCTTTCATGTCAGATTATTCCCCTGAAAAGGTCAGACCTAGACACTTAGAGCCTGAAATTTTTAATGATGATAAAACATCTGGGTCTGAATTCACCATCCCTAATCTTGATGAGAATGAAATATTGAGAGCACACCTTGCTAAGCAGGAAGCTATTATTAGGATATTTCAAAAGGAAAGGGAAGAAGTGATTATGAAGAACTATGAAGAAAAACAAGAATTAATAAGGAGAATTGCTGCTCTAAAAAAATAAAATGAGATAGCAGCTAGTACCTGGTAGCTTGAGATTGTGGGACAAGTTGAACATCTTAAGAGGCAAGAGCAAAATCTATCAAAAACTCAAAAAATGAATTTAGAAGGACCTATAGTACAACAAATCAGGAACTACACTTCTATAGAAGTTGATAACAGTAGAGTGAAAAATGTGGAACCAATTGTAGGGGCTAAGGACAAAGGAAAATAGAAGGAAGCTAGTATTAGGATCAAGGAACTAGTACAAGTTGTCCAAATTCATGATTCTCTATCACCTTTAGATATTGAGCTAGAAAAGAAAAGAAAAGAGAGAGATGCTTTAGCTAAGGAATTGGAGATTGTAGAAAATGAGGCTGCTATAGCTGAGATGAATAATAAAATCAAGTTCCTAGAAATGGCTAAGAAGTAATCTACAGCTATGCCTAGGGCTAATGTAGATAGTGGATATGACAAGATAGATCAAGATACAACTCAGGTACCTTTTCCTCTTTTATCTTCTTCTTCACAAAGGGTAGATTAGAATAAGTCTCTTGGTGATGCTAGTACTAGCAATGCTAATGATAATGTCAAAAGAAATATTCCCTCCCATCATAGAATTGATTTGCAAAGAAGACCTGTCCATTTAGAAGGCTATAGGAAAATATGTTTTGATGGAATTCCTAGTTTCCCTAATCCTATTCCACAAGAGACGAGAAAAAGATTGCCTAAATTTGCTGGAAATAATGCTATTACCTGTGAAGATCACTTAAGAAGCTTTCTGGATATGATGAGTGACTATGAGGTTGAAGAAAAAGATGTTATAATGAAGTTGTTTTTTCAGTCACTTACTGAAGATGATAGGGAATGGTTTAAAAGACTTCCTAAATTGTCTATTATGGATTAGAAGGATATTGAATATTTTTTTAAGGAACAATATGGTGACAAGTTGAGTCAGAGTTACATTTTGACTAAATTTAATAACATCAAGAGATTGCCAAATGAATCTGTTATTGAGTTCAACAATAGGTTCCATAAAAGGATGTATAAGCTAATGCAAGCCATGCAAGTTGATGACAAGATATGACTGATCACTTATTTGAATGCTTTTGATGGCAAAATAGCATATCAGCTTAGGGACAAGGAGCCTAGAACCTTAAGGGAAGCTTTTAGGAATGCTATTAACATTGAAAATAATCTGAGAATTTTAGGTAGATTAGAAAGTAAAAGGGATGACCCTAGATTTTTTGGTAATAAGGGAAATAGAAAGGAGGATAACAAGGGTGTAGGTGGGAAGAAACAAGAGCCTAGTGAGATAACTCAAGTTTTCAATGCCATAAAGAGTTTAAATCTTCCTCAGGTAAAAAATGATATGAATCCTACCGAAAATAGAGCCCCTTATCAATCAAATTTCAAAAAATTGAATAGGTTGCAAAATTTCCCTTATACTACTACTTGGAAAGATGGTCAGCCTAATGTCCCTTCCCCCAAGAATACTAACAACAAGGTCACCCTTGATCCCTTATCTAAAAGTTCTATAAATATGGTAGATGAACCTAAATTTACTGTTGAACCTATGTGGTTTTTTGTGTGCCAATTGCCTCATGCTCTTGAATCTTGTGTGGTAGCCTTGTCTTTCCTTGAAAATTAGAATGTAGTGGGAAAATTTTAGGAATGGGAGGAAACCAATGATGATGTAGGATGTAACATGTTTGATTCACATTTTTCTGACAATGAAGGTTGTGATAGAGATGTAAATGATTAGAGGTGCTTTCATAGTGCTAATCAACAGCAAGTATTTTCTGATGAAAGTGATGTTGAGGATAATGTGTGTAACATAGTAGGTTCAAAGGAAGAAGTGACCCTGAGAAAACCATCTAGAGAAGAAATTGACCAAATTACTGCAAATATGGTGGCTCGGGTTTAGACTACAAGTATGGTTCAGGAAAATAAGGTAGCTAGTATTTTCATAAAGGGGACTAACCATAAGAAAGGGGAAATTGTAAAACCTAAAGAGTCCCCTGCTATGAAGGTTAAATTTGCAAATAAAAAATGGGAACCAAGGAAAGGGGGCAACCCAAAGAATATAGAGTGCTCAAATAACATCTCCAAGAAAAGAGATGGGAAGATATCACAGAGTGTCCCTAAGCAAGATAAGAGTCATCATAATCCTTTGAACACTTTGGGTAAGCATGATGAGAAAGGGAATGTGAATAATGATAAATTTTATGATTTTACTATAGATATGTTTGCTATTTTGTCTCATATTAGTATTAAGGTTCCTCTATCTGAGTTACTGAGAATCTTAGAGCACCGAGATAAAGCCATAGCATGGTTGGGGAACACAGAGGTAAGTCAAGAATGTAATGAAAATCATGTTCCTAAGGAAGAGAAAACGAAAAAGATGAAGGAACAAGACACTGAAGTGATTGTGTCTCAGATCCCTTAGATGTTTTTGGATAACTCTATCAATGAATGCTTGGGAAATGTTGAGCCATTTTTCTTAAGTATCTTAGTGAATGGTAAGACATTAAAAAATTATATGATTGATTCTAGTGCTTCTAGTACTATCATGCCTTTTGAGATAATGAAAGAATTAGGTTTGAAGGTTGACACTACTCAAGGAAGATGATGTGCTATGGATAAGAGGGAAGTTATAGTCATAGGCACTATTAGTGCCCTACCCTATAGATTGACAACCTATCCAAATAAAGAACTCACTATGAGTGTATTGGTTGTTGACATACCACCTCAATATGGCATGTTATTATTTAGAAAATGGAGTGCTGCAATGGGAGGAAGTTTACAATGTGATCTATCATTTTCTACTTTTAATATTGATAGAAATTTTGTAAAGATCAATAGAGAGCCAAAAAGCATATATATGATAGTAGAGGAAGTTGAGGATAATATGACAATTTTTTTGGATACAGATGTCAATGCATTCAGAGTTGAGGTCCTAACTTTGAAGAAAAGAAAGCAAAGATCTCAGATAGAAATGGAAGTTGATACAAAGTCAAATAAAGGTGACCTATGGGCTATGTTCTTTTCCAGTGCTTATTGCAAAGATGGAGCAGGTGCAGGTATTTTATTAATCTCTCCTGCTGGGATAACCTACAAATTTTCTTTCACATTGAATTTCCCCTGTACTAATAACATAGCAGAATATGAGGCTTTGTTGTTAGGACTTAGACTAGCTCATAAGCATGGGATAAAATGTATACATGTAATAGGGGATTCTGAGTTAATTGTATCCTAGGTGAGAAATGTTTATGTGTAAAAAAAAAAAGGTTAAAATAGTACAGAAATGTAGTATGGGATATGATTGAGTGCTTTGATGCATTTGGGATAACTTGGAAGGATAGATCTAACAATAAGATGGCAGATTTACTGGGAAATATAGCTATAAAACTTGATGTTACATTTGCTAGTATATCTAAATTGAAACTCAGATCAGGCCTTTTGTTCTTGACAATGTCCAAAATTGGCAAGTATTTAAGGATAATAAAGATATTTTAAGGTTTTTGAATTGTGATTATATGTTAGTAAGCAAGAAATTGATTGTGCAACATATGTAGAAAACATAGATGGAAAAGATACTATTTTTGGACAAGAAGTTGTGCAATTGAAAACAAAGAAAATACCAAAAGGTTTAGTTGTCTTGGAAAATATTTTTGACAATCATGATAGATCTCAAATGGGTACTAGTGAATATAATGCTAAGGATTTGGAGGAGATAAATTTGGGAACTAAAGAAACCCCTAAGAAGGTATATATAGGTAGGAAATTGTCTCCTAAGATAAGACAAGGTTTGATAGACTTGCTAAGGAAGTATAGATGTGTTTGCATGGTCATATGATGATCTAAAGGCCTATAGGGAAGATCTTTTTCAGCATGAAGTCCCTTTGAAACTAGATGCTAAGCCTTTCAGACAAAAACGAAGGCCAATAAATCCAACCTTGGCTCCCAAAATGCAAGAAGAATTAATTAAGTTAAGAGATGCTAGCATCATTAAGCCTATCAGACATTCTTCTTGGGTATCCAATCTAGTACTAGTAAGAAAGAAAAATGGATATTTAAGGTTATGTGTTGATTTTAGGAATCTTAACATATCTTCATTAAAGGATGATTATGGTTTGCCAAATATGGAAGCCATGTTGCAAAGGGTCACTAGTTTAGGATTGATGTCCATGATGGATGGGTTTTCAGGATATAATCAAGTGGTTGTCAAAGAATCAAAATAGTTTAAGACTGCCTTCACTACTCCATGGGGTACATATGTTTATGTTAGGATGCCTTTTGTGCTTACTAATGCTGGAGCTACTTTCCAAAGGGCCATAGACGTGGCTTTTGCTGATATTATTGACAAGTTTCTAGTTGTGTATCAAGATGACCTTACTGCTTACTCCAAGGATGAAAATGATCATTTCATACACTTAGAAAAGGTATTAATTAGAGCCCTTAAATATGGAATATCTTTAAATCCAAGGAAATGTAAATTTGGTGTCACTGAAGGAAAATTGTTAGGACATCTAGTTGGCAAACATGTAGTGAGGATTGACCCTGAAAGGGTAGAAGCAATAGATAAGATTTAGAAACCAAAGAGTGTTAAAGGTATCTAGTCATTCTTTAGATAGGTCAATTTTCTTAGGAGATTTGTGAAAATTTTTGCAGAAATCAGTAGGCCTATATCAAGAATGGTAAAGAAAGGATCTGAGATAAAGTGGGATGGTGAACCCAGTATTGCATTTCAAAAAATTAAGCAAGCTATTAAAGATGTCCCTATTCTCAGAGCTCCTAATTATAACAAACCAATGCATATATTTTCTTTTTCTTCATTTCACACTATTATTGCAATACTATTACAAAAAAATGAAGAAGGTTATGAACAACCCATTGCATTCTTTAGCAAGTCATTGCAAGAAGCTGAGCTAAAGTATGATATTAATGAAAAATAGGCATATGCATTGATCAAAGGAGTGAAGGTCTTTAGATGTTATTTAATAGGGGCTACAGTTATTTCTTTTGTCCCTACTACTATTGTGAAAGACATTTTCTCACAACAAGAGGTATCTAGCCAGAGATGTAGGTGGATCAATAGAATACAAGAATTCAACATTGACATCTAGATTACTAAATTGGTCAAAGGTCAAGGTTTGGCCAAGTTGACGACAGATGCAAATCTAGAAGCAAACCAAATTAACCAATTAGATGATAATTACAAAAAAGATCTCTGTGATATGGACATCTCTGATTGGTACAAAGATGTAATCTATTATTTACAAATAATGAAATCCCCACCAGAGTTTACTGATAATCAAAAGAGATCTCTTAAGTTGCATGCTATAAGATATGTTATAGTCCACGGATAGTTGTGGTGGAGGAGCATGGAAGGAGTACTTTTGAAATGTGTAGATGAGACTGAGGTTGCAAGAACTTTGAAAGATATGCATGAAGGTGTGTGTGGAGGTCATTACATGGCTAAAACCACAACCCACAAAGTCCTTAGATTTGGTTTTTGGTGGCCAACACTTTTCAAAGATGCTCATGAATTTGTTAAGACATGTGATACTTGTCAAAGATTCAGTGGAAAGTTGAAATTTTTTGGGAATTTTCCATTAAGACCTGTAGAAGTATAGGCACCATTTCAGCAGTGGGAAATTGATTTCATAGGTGAAATCTCAAACAAATCTAGTGGTGGACATTCTTGGATTCTGGTGGCAAATGATTACTTGACTAAATGGGTTGAAGCAATCCTTACCAAGAATGCTACAATTAAAGTGGTGATCAATTTTATCTTGAACAACATTATAACTAGATTTGGTTTCCCATAGAAGATAATAATTGATAATGCTATGTGTTTTAGATCAGATGAATACAAAGAGTTTTGCAGAAAATATGGCATTATAGAATATGCATCCTCATCTTATCATCCTCAAGGGAATGGTTAGGTAGAATCAAGCAATAAGAGTATACTAAAGATTATCAAGGGATTTTGGGGGAGAACAAGAAGGCATGGGATTCAAAATTGCCACTAGCCATATGGGTTGATAGGGTTACTATGAAAAAGGCCATTGGTCTTGCTCCATTTGACTTGGTTTATGGTATACATGCTACACTTCTCTAGAATAATCTAAGGAAGATGTACAAATTCATTCAACTATATGAAGATGATATCATTAATGAGATGCAACTAAGAATGGATGACATTAAATAGTTAGAAGAGACAAGAAGAGATTCCTCTTTTTAGAATGCTAAGCTCCAATCATAGATGAAGCACTTATATGATAAAAATACCATTGAGAGAAAGTTTGAAATAGGAGATATGGTACTAATGTGGAATGCCAGAAATGAAGATAAAGGAAAGCATGGTAAATTCGACCCAATCTGGCTTGATTCTTATAACATTTGTGACAAAAATGGAGAAGATTCATATTTTTTGAAGGATCTAACTGGAGATATTCTTGAATTGCCAGTTCATGGACAATTCTTGAAGAGGTACTTTTCTTGAAAGTATCTATTTTCCATGAACAATAGTTTTAGGGTTTCCTAGTGTTTTTGTATATTTTGTAAATCCTTATAATTAGTTTCTTTGTACAATCTAGTTTCTTTTTCCTATGTGTACCCTATGCTCTCTGAAGAAGTTGTCATTTTTACACCAAGTATGTGGTCTGCTCCTCCATAGATTCTGAATTCTTGCATAGACTCAGGTAGTCTATCATCCCCAAACAGAGCCACTGTTGGTCTGATTTTTCACAGTGTAGAAAAATTCTAAAAATTTGGGTGAAAAATCATTTAAGTCTTTGAATTAAGCAGATTAGGGTATTCATTCCTCATATTTTTCAAATTTTTAGGTTGCTTTAGTCATGCCCTTTTGCATGTGCTATCAAACTCTATTAAATTCTCAAGGTGTGTCCCTTAATGCAGCCATGAAAATGCCCTAAATGTGAAAAACCTTAGGTCTCTTTTAAATTTTCAAAAGGATTTGTAGAGCACTTAAAATTTGTCCTTTACAGTCTTACGGTGTGGGGTTTCACGTAAGAGTGGAGTACCTTATTCCTTTTGTTTCTGTGGTTGCGTTTCATAATGCAATGTAATAGCGTAAAGGATTTCATATTCTACAGGGATATGCTTTTATTTTTTGTAGTAGCAGAATGGTTTGCTGAGAAGCTTCCCAATCATACGAGTGGTCTTAAAGTGAAGAAGCGTAAAGATCTGTTGTGCTTTGAAAGATCTTGTTATGGGGTTAAGAGTAAGCAGTTTGAGTGAATGGGCAGAGAGGTATTGAGTTATGATTTATGCATATATGTTTCAATGGAGATAGTAAGGGTGTAATACCCCGGCATGGCGTAAATCTTTATTTGAAAGGGTGCATGAAAGGTTTTACGGTTCTATGGGTAAAAATAATTCCATAAGAATGAAAGTAAGGTTCAATTGTGATTACATGTATACATTTTTGGGTTTGTGGACAACCATAAAGCCCTGTTCTAGTAGTAAAAGTATCAAGTGGGACCTATTGAATTGTCAGATGGGCCCTAGTGCAAGCGAATCAGATGAAGACATGACATCCATGTACGATGGGCCCAGTCTACGTGGCATACAACTTAAGGTATGAATTTTTCATGTGCACAAAATCAATGACGATGTTATGCTTTCATATTTTAGGTTAGATCTAGGTCATTGATAAGTGGAAAAGAAAGTTTTGTCATTATGCCCTTATGCTTGCAAGGTAAGCATATGAATGAAGGGATGTTTTATCCTTTCTCCATGGTTATGATTTTAGTCTCAGTGTATAAGTGTAAATTGGTAAGTAAGGGAAGATAAAAGAAATGGCTTTACGCTTTTACGAGAAAGGGTAAATGTAAGAGTGGGGTCTCAGTTGAGAAGGCTCTCCAAACATACGAGGTAAAGGTAACCTGTAAAGGTGTAAAGGATTAATAAAAGAGAGCTAACAAGTATTTCAATGCTATGGGTGAAACTAAGAGCGTATGAGAAAAAGGTAAATTTTGAAGCCTTACGATGTCTCAAGTAATGAAGTAAGTGGAGCAACGTAGAAGAAATTTTTAGGGTTTTCATTGATATGAGCATGTATGAGCGTAAAGGGTAAAAGGAAAGCCTTAGCAAGGGTTTTATGCCCACATGAGGAATAGTTGAATCATGAGATAAAGGTGACAGTCCAAAGGTTTGAGGTCATACGTGGTAAAGGGCATCGTAAGAACGTAAAAGGGATTTTTAATACAGTGCCAAGACATCATTACGTTCTTATGATTAGGGTATGTTGAAGCATCTTCGAGTGAACATAGAGATCCATCAAAGGAATTTATGGTATTAAAAATATTGAAGGTTTGACTCGAGGTAAGAATGGGAGACCATCATTTGAAAGAAAGCAGCTGATGTGTCATGCTAGGTAAGCAGGAAAGACAAAATCACTATAGCCAAGTAAAATAGATTTTTGAAAAGTACATCAGAATCAAATTCTATGGCTGATATACCTTGATGAGAACTTGCATGAATGATTTTAAAGTTCATGCATGCTAAATTTATTGAAAAATCTAGTAGATGTATGATTAAAACATCAAAGATTTGATTGAATATCAGTGTATTTTCCACTGTGAAGAAGCTTGTTTTCTATTCCATTCTGAAATTTGAAAGTTATAGAGCTTTGTGTGTTTTGTGCTATTGTGAAAGAATTCAAAATATAATTTGAAGAGAACATGTCTTCCCATGAAGTTAAGGAAATCCTTGAAGAGGAGGTTGATGTTGAGGATGAAGGTGATGATGTCATGGAAGTCACAGCAAAAGGGAAAATGAAAAAGGGTGTTGTAAAGACTGAGAAAAAATCAAGGGTCAGAAAGCCAAACAAGCATGCAGAAGACTAGCTGAAACTCCTTCTAGGGTCATCAAATGCTATTTTTGCAAATGACCATATTTTTTGAGACCCATATTTTTTTTTTGAGATGTTGAATGCCCTAGAGTGATTGGCTATGATCTTTTTATGTACTTTTATTAGAATAGAACAGAAAATGTGCCAGTGTGTAACCCATGGAACATAAACATGGCAAAATTAATATTTCAAGAAGTATTCATTGACGTTGATTTTTTGAAGGCCCTAATGAATTCCTACAATCCAATAACTAGGATATTTCATAGGCATAATGCGAGTGTATTATGCACATTGGATAGAATTTCTTTTGTTGAGGCCTTTGGATTAATGGGACAAATGGATGTACCTATCGACATTGCAAATTTGCAAGGAAAGTTTGAAAGGAATAAAACCTACTTTTTGAACAATTTCATGCTACCACATATTACTTACAGGGTAAAAAAGTCAAGGGTACTTCCAAAAAAGGTGGGGGATTTTCAACCTTTGAGTAGGTTTAAGAATTATTTCAACAACATAGTGTATGGGTTGCACAAAGTGTTGGGAAGTGATGGTGCAAAAGATTGTGTGTATGGTTCTCTTTTTCTAATGGCATGTGATATACAGGACCCTTTCCACCATAAGGAGTATGATTATGTGGCCTTCATCATTGACAGTACGCACATGCAAATTTGTGATGATAAGAAGGGAGAGATGAAAGACTTCAAGTTCCACCATTATTCACTGTTGATGCACCTTATCGTATACAAAAACATTGTATACATCAACAGGGACTCTATTGATCAAACTTTTGATGAATTTGGTGAGCTACCTATGCAACTCTAGACTCGTATTTGGCATAAGAATTTCTATTATTCAAATGCCCTTGTGTTTTTCAATTTATTCAGTTTTGTTATCATGAGACAATTAGATCATACTTTCTTTAGGGCACCAAATGTTTTGAAAACTTTTCTTAGACCCTCATTCTTAGATGAGAAAACCAAATTAGATCATAACTAGGGGAGTATCTTTTTGTTTAAGGAGTGCACTTTAATCAGAGTGTTTGTATGCCCATAGCCTCCTCATCTTCTACCTAAATATTTACCCCCTAGATTGGCCATTATTGAATTCTTCTAGCAATTTTTATTGGTGAATAAAGAAATGATTCCTCCCTCTCTACACAAGCCTACTTTAGTTTGTCAAACCTTTAAAGTAAGAGATTTTGAAATAGGTAAGAATGCATTCGAGGAATTAAGTGAGTATTTAGGCCAGTACAAATTTGCTACTGGGCCCTATAGGATGTATGACCCTAAAAATTATATTACCAATGAGGTCAAGGCCATTAGGGGATAGATTTTGCCTCCAAGCAATCCAATCCATGTAGAGGAGTTAATTGCTAACATAGTAGCACCAGGGGAGGTTGATGAGTTATTGAGGAAATAGGAGGAGACAAGGAGAGTAGAGGAAGCTTTGAAGAGTACCAACCCTGATTTTAAGGGTTTCTATACAGAGATTCCATATCCTAATAACTTGAGAAGAATGGTGGATAATTTTGATGACATTATGTCACAAATGCCACATGAGCTAGAGAGAGAGGAAGCCATTGTAAATAGAGAATCCCCTGAGCTAGATACACAATTGGAGATTGAGTTAGAAGAGGAGCAACCATTAGCTTCAACTTGGGTGCCACAAGGAAATAAGAGACAAAAGACAATGCACATCCCTGAAAAGGTGGTTCGTAGAGCCCTACAAGTAATGTCGAGGAATAGTGAGTATTTTTCTAATATTAGGAAAAATTATTTTCACCAAAGGGCTATGGAAGCAGGGAAGGCCTCTACTGATCTTCAAGTTGTAGCATCAAGATTGGATGACAGGCTCATTCAATCTGAAAAGTTGATGGAAGATGATGATTTCATTAAATCATTAGAGTTTAAAAGTTTTCTTAATAAAATCAAAAAAAATGAGCTCACATTGAGTCTCATTCCATGATAGGATCCAGAGAAGAATAAGGAATTAGTTGAAAAACTATTGGCTTATGTTCCTAAGAGTGAAACAATGACCTTTGCAGAAGCCAGGGAGTTGGTACATAGGAGTGGTATGATTCTAATACCACATTAGGATATTGAGAGAGCCTTTTTTCTAGATCAAATGAGAAGACAAGACAAGGCCATCAGTTATGAAGCCTTTAGTAGTGAAGGTTTTAAGAGAGGGTCAAGGTTTAATATAGAAAAAAAAACCCTAGTAGTATGGAGTGTAGCCCCTGACACTAAAAAGCCAAAAATTATGGATATAGAGGAGACTGTGCAGGGAAATATGATTGTGTGCACATTAGAAAGCACTACTAGGAAAGAGATTTCTAGCTTGGTTAAAAAAATTTCTCTTATGAATGAAGAGAAGGTAGATGAAATTGAGGATAAGCTAGCTGCAATGTGCAATGAGTACCTTAACATTATAAAAATGTATGAAGAAGAGCTCAAATTGAGCCATGTACAAAAGTAGAAAATAGAGGAGTTGGAGGAGAAAATTAAAAATCTAGAAACAAAAATAATATCCCTCAAAGAACAACTCAAGGCAGTACCAGATGTAGAACATGCACCAAAAAAAGAGGAACTAGAAGGCACATTGTAGAAGTAGAGGCCCAAACAGAAGAAATACCTATAGGGGTGATAGTGTGAGTGCCTATGGTCAGTATGGAGTTAGAAGTTTCTCAATCTGACAGTGCCACCAAAAAGGATGTCTTGATAAATGTATTAAACCTTAGAATAAGCATTTTGAAAAGGATATCTCAAGATTCTTATAATGCATTCATGAATCTAAAGTCTATAGAGCAAGTACGTAAGGATGCAATTGGATGGCTTGAGCCAATTTTTCAATAATGGGGGCTATATATGCAATTCTTTGATAGACCGATACCCTTGTTAGCCAAGTAGCCAGATCTCCCAGATAAAGTTATTACTATGAAGGAGGGTATGGATAAGGTGAAAGACTTATTGCAAATTTTCATAGGGAAGCTGGCAATAACTCAAAGTAAAATGAAAGTATTAACAAGTGGTTTTTATTCTTTAAGTCTTTGTGTTATTAATCTTGATGACAAGCTAAAAGATTTCAATGAATGGTCTAGTTCTTTTGATCATATTGTAGACTTTCCATAGGTGGCATCTATTTTCTTGGGTGATATTGATGAATGTGCTTTCAATGAACTAATTGATACCCTATTCAAGGTTGAAACTGAAATGAATAGGTTTACCATAGAGGGAAAAGTGATTACTGATGCCAGGTGGCAGAAAACTGTTAGTGAATTAACAATAGTCAAGGAATGTGAATGGCCCACCAAAAGAGAAATATTTGTCTAGGAAGAAATCATAGAAATCAAAGCTTTACCAACAGGGAGCAGTTAGAGAAAAAGACAAAACTAAAGATCTTATGCTCCAACTATCATTTGTAACTGTTTTCTATTTATTTTTGAATGAAGGTGTCCAGATATTTTTGTAAAAGGTCAATTTACTTATTGTTGTAAAAGGACACCTATCAATCACATTTTCCCTTTGCTTATTGCAACCCATGCCTATATAAATGAGTTTTTAAGGCAATGTGATGGTTTGAAACTTGTAGAATTTTTGTGTTTCTCAAGAAAAGTACATTTAGTTGGTCTAATAGTATGTAGGTTTTTTGAGTTTACTTCAAATTGTACTCTCTAATAATAAATTGAAATGATAGAAAAGGCAATCTATTCTGGGCTTTCAATTAGTTTCTATTGGTCATTGTATTAGTCATCTGAAAGGATAATACAAAGGGGTACTTACAATATGTTTGTGTCATCAATTTTTGTCTCCTTTTTATGGGTTTGTCTACTTTGAAGTCATTTTAAATAAGGTTTAATTTGCCTAAATGCAATCTAGATGGGTTGTATGCTAATATCACTGTTGCTTTTAATTCAAGGAATTAGTAGGATTTATGAGTTTATAGAGAGGATATTTCATAAGAATGGAAATAGGTGATTACAACTGATTAATTCATTTACAAGTTGTTTGAATTAGATCTCCCGCCAATAGTTAATTCTCTTCCCCATGGATAAGGCACCAGTCTCATAAGTCAAAAGTAAGCAAGGGTAAATTCTGCTACTACATATCAAATCATTTTAAAAAAATCAAAATCATTTCATTCCATTTTGTTTAGAGTTAAAAATGTTGGTTACCATTCGTTTGCATATATTTTTTTGAGTCTTAGATAGCCATTGATTTTAGAACTACTTGTAAGCTATAGGAGATTTATAACCAGATTTGCTGATAGGAGATGCATATAAATTTGAGAAGCTTTTAGAGAAAATTGATGAACTATGTATGTGCATGAGGGTAAAAGATGAGAATCAGAATGAAACTAAAGTAATTTGATACCATAGTTTGCATTTGAATCATCCCTAGGTACACCCACCTTGGTTTAGCAGAGCCTAAAGAGTAGGAAACCATCCTTTGGTTTTGTTGAAGTTGGGTCATAGTGGTTTATTCATATAATTGTTACTAGAAACTGGCTAATCCTTATATTGTGTGAGTCATTTCACTATGATATTGAGCATTTTATTGGTTGGTAGTTTCAAACACCAACACTTGGAAGTAGCCATCATATCATAAATAGCTTCTTCAATGTTATTCTTATCTCCTTTATCCAAATTATCAAAATCAATATGTGCAAATCCAAATAAATGTTCATTATTCTTTACATTCTCACATATATTATCAATATTAGATGAAGGATTGTGGCATACCACTTTGAATTGACTAATTATGTCATCTAATTCAATCTTCTCATCATCTTATTTCTCTTGAGGTTTGTACTTTCTCCTCGGTTTCTTTGTAGGCTCACTAAGCTCTACTATATCATCCTTCCTTTTGCCTTTAGCTTGTGTAGTGACAACCCTAGTGCTTGACCTTGTTAATAGTGTAGTTGGCTTCTATTCTTTCTTATTTTCTATCTTCTTAGGTTTTTGCACTTTCTATTGTGCCTTCCTCTTCTTTCTAGTTTCCTTAAGATCTTTCTTGGCTTCCTCTTCATCATCACCTTTGTCCTCACCTAATCCTTATGTCAATTGTAAAGGTCCTTAACATTCTTCTTCTTCTTCTTCTTCATTGCCAAAGGAACTTCTTCTTCATTGCCAAATTGTTCCTTTAGTTTCTTCATTTGTTTGTTCTTCTTCCTATCGATAGTGGCAATTTGCAAGTTTGTAGTACTCCTTTCTTTTTCTCCTTCATAATTTCCAAATGATATTACATTATTATCTATGTTGTCTTCCAATAATGAGGTGATGGCTATAGATTCTTTATCAACATTCACCTCATAAGCTAGACGTTTCAGCCATCTCACCCTATGAATAACTACTAGTACATAAGTGTAGCTGGCATCTACTAGGAAACAAACATTATTATAATGTTGCTCCACTAGAGATACAAGTATCCTTGATCTCAGCTTCATAGACTTCTTAAAATCTTCAAAGTAGCTAGTCATGATTGAATCAAAGTTCTCACCCAATTTCTCAATGCACTCTTCTATTTTCTAAGTAATAGACCAAATGGTCTTCCATGCTACTTTTCCAAATGTAGGAAATGTGTCTTGTACATAGAATAATATCCAAACAAGTAATAAGCCAAACTTACATTTTGAATTCTTTTCATTTCTAATATCTTCAATATTTTTTATAATTGCTGAAGCTATAACTCGGCTAGGTCATAATTGTGATCTCTTTTAACAATTTTATAAGCTTGGTCAATGACAACACACAACACACTATATATTTGGTTAGACTAGTTGAATTTGTATGCTATCACATGCACTACAAATGCAATAATAGGGTCCATGATTGTATTAGTTGACTTTCCCCTCTTGTTCCATATCCCTCCTATATTCTTCTTAATAGATTCTTTTGTATCACTCCTCATGGTCTTGGGTCTGTCTAGGATAGGATACCCTATTACCCTATGAATGATTTGTTTGGTAATCTAATAATTATTGTAAATTCTACTTAAAACAATTTTTATCCACTCTGTTTTGAATGCCTAGGAGAACTCTAGGGCACACATTAATCTTTTTCACTCTACAATCTTGTTCTCCTCCTTCATGATTCTATTCTCATGCAGTCTTTGATAGGTTTCCCTAATTTATAGGTCTCCCACTTCACCTACTTTGCATATATAGAAACACCTCACATTATGAATCATCAAAAACATTAATAGAATCATTGATAAAGCTCCTGATGGGTCTCCCTTGTATGTGATTTCAAGTATAGCTCAAAATTTTGGAGGTTCCCTCATATTATTACTGATTAACTAAACATTGCTAACCTCTTTATCTTCATTCCTTTGTAGTATCGAAGATCTCACTGCCATTTTAACTTGATAGGGTTTATAAACGTGAAACAATGTAACTTGACACAAGTGAAATACCTTTTGATTCGATGAGTAGTGTTGTGTAGTAGTTGAATCTTGTTTGCAGTCACTGGAATCTCTTTCACAATTCTTCTTATTTCTCTTTGATTGATTGGTAAGCACAAATGACTAGACAAATCAACTAAATAGCCTTGAAAACCTTGCAATTAATGCTTAGTGCATATATAGCTATAAGCTTGATCTCTATAGAATTTTTAATGAGCTCAGTCAATATAGAAAACTTGACAACCACTACAATTTCTTCAATGCTTGACAATTACTACAATTTTTCTAATACTTGACTAAAACACATAAAATATCATAACGATAAAGTATCTTAACCTATTAATCACTTCATTTCATCTTAATTCACGCTAATAAAACCTTTTCATTTCTTAGATACTTGGAGCTAATGCAAAACATATCATTTTAAATGTCAATTCCACACATACTTTTAATTGCCTAGTTGGGGATGATGTGATCACCTAATCTATTGGATAAAGTGACCTCATCTTGGTTTGAAGTGCTTCAATCTTCTTTCTTTTTCCATTTCTTTTTCATCTACATCTTTATATTCTTAGCATCTACCTTTCCTTTACCTTTGTTGAATTCATTTCTCAATGCAGGTGATCGAGTTAGATAGTTTCTGCTTACATGACCTAACAAAAGATAACTAAAACATACAATCTCATTCATCCATCTATTGTGATTATCTTGAAAGTTTTTCCTTATGTAATTTCTAGGAACATGACCATAATCTCTACAATAGTGACAACTATACCTTGTATTGTGATCCCAATAATAAGAATTTACATGATGATGTACCTTTGGTGCTTGTTTGATGTCCACTTAGGTTTGGATTTGCATTCATATGCCTTTTGTCCATACTTATAATATTTATAATAATATCCTTCAAATTTATAAGTGTTAATGGTCTCGATTCTCCATTCATGTTCCTGATGTCCTTGTTTCCTATAGTTATAGTAGTATCCTTTGTATTTCTATTTAGGGTTTTGATTTCCAATGTTACTTTTGGAGAAATTTGTTGTATGACCTAATTTTCCATAACGATGACAAGTGGGTTTTTTCTTCTTTCCCTTATTACTCCTCTGTTGACCACTTTTGGATAATTCTCCTTCCTCAGTAATAGAGCATCCCAATCTAGTAGTATTGCCATTTGTTCTTGATGTGTTCATCAATTTTTCAAAGTGCTTTGTGGTTTCACTAGGTTTATTAATCCTTTCAATGAATTCCTTCTCTCTTTTCAATTCATTCTCTATTAGGTCATTACATGATTTCAAGTTTGTAATCTCAATTTCTTTCATGTTTAGTTTTTGATTGGCAAGCATCAATTGATTCATCATGTCCAATTGAATGTTTGCAAGTTTTTGCACATCTCATAACTTCTCCTCAAGTATGCTTTCTAGTATTCTTTTGTCTTCTTCAATCATGAATTTTTCTTCTTCAACTTTCTTTTTCAATTTAGATAACTCACACAATACTATTGATTGAGCTTCTTGTTCCCTTTTCAAATTTTTGACTTCTTCATTTAGGGCTCCATTCGTTTCCATCAGATCTGTAATTGCTACATCAAATTATTTGGAGTTATTTTATTCAAACAATCTTGTGGTGTCTATTTCTTTATATTGAGTGTCACTTTTTTGAATGGCCATATCCTTTCTTCTCTTTAATAATTTTTGCAATTCATCTCTTGCTTCCTTCAATTGATGCAGACAAAACTACATTTCAATCTTCTTGTTCTCAATAGTCTTTCCCAACTTGTAGACTTCCATCTTCAAGATCTTAACCCTCAATTTGTCAAACTTTTTTTTTCAAGAGAACTTGGAAATATCAAGGGAATGTAAGTTATGTGGTGGGGGAGGGTTGGGGTTGGTGAATAAACACTTAAATTTTTTTAACCATAAAACATTTCAACATCATTGATCTCACTAGTTAACATGTAAGCTGAAATATGTAAGCATAGATCCACAGCATAATATAAATCAACACATAAGTGAATGTAAGTTCCTGAGGTGGGGGGGGGGGGGGGTGTAAATCAACACTTAAAAATTTTTAACCATAAAACATTTTGCCATCATCCATATCCTGACTTAACATGTAAACTAAAATATGTAAGCATACATCCATAGAAAAATGTAAATCAACACATAACACAAAATATTTTGGTTACCCAAAAACCCTCAGGTAAAACTGGGGTGGGGATGAAACCCATAAATCTTCACTACTATAGCAATAAAGTGTGGCCAATTATAGCTAAAAAGTTTTGATCATAAACTATGAAAAACCAATGAGAGGTCTACCCTGTTAAAGGCTTACAAAGATTGTTAGGTCTCAGCTTAACTAAAGGATATAAACTCACAATTAGGTAAGCAACCTATTAGGAGATTTACAAAATCATGTTAGGAATACTCTACTATGAAATTAATGTTGGAATGTTGGGGAGTTTGTTAGTAGATTGCTCACAAGAATGAATTTTGATGATATTCCTATGAGGGAGTATTGTAGATATGATACTATGTTGATATGTTACATTCACGACTGAGTTTGTCATTGATGTCAACATAGCAGTTTTATATGGGATCTAATAGAAGAACAATGGAAAGATCAACTTGGTACAAATAGCTAGTTGAGAATTATAACTATCCAAGGTTATGGGAGATACTTTTGAGTATCTAGTATATGTAGTTAATGTTAGAAGAAGAAAGGATAAGTCTAGAAGCATTTATGTAAGTTTTGGTGATGTTTTTTCTAAGATAGAGTTTATAGAGGCATGTCTGATAAAGTTGTTATATCTCTTAGTAGAGTTGATATTATGAGGATTGAGGTTAAGGAAATGAAGAATACATGTTGAAGATGATGTGGCTAATCTTGTTCATCATGATATCACATGTATGGGAAGATATTAAAGTTGCAAGGCAGAAGATTAATGTTATCACTAAGTATAATGTGTTCTTAGTGTGGTCTTATAATAGTTAATTGAGAAGGTCCAACAAATGACTTAGAAATTTTTTTTATGGACTTAGTATAAAGGAAGGACATTTTCCTTTATCATGGCATGGTTTATGATTCATGAAAAGTAGTAGTAAGAGAAGAATAAGAAGTTGAGTAGAGCAGTGCAGAAGTGAAGGAAACTTCATTACCAAGGTTTTCTTGAGTGATCTAATGTGTGGTATTTGGATCCAAGGTTCATGACCTAGTCTACAAGTTATGATAATGATTGGTTTGGTTGATAGAAAAAAGGAAAGAAGGAGATAATAGTAAATTACATGTTTGAGTAGTGAGCTCTTCGTGTAGTTGAAATTGCATGTTTGGGTAGTGGGCTCTTCTTGCATACATTGTACCACAACTCCTAATAGGGTTGGAATCTCCTAATAGGGATTTTAATTCTCCTAATAGGGACTCATTATACTAAATTTTTTAATAGACTCCTAATAGGGTCCATCCTCTAATAAGGAATATTTATATTAGTACATCATCTTGTGGGCATCATTCCCATCAGGGTTTTCCCTTTGATCAAGGGTTTCCGTAGTCAACATATTTGGTGTAATTATCTATGTGCATTTTATTATGGTTGCTATTTACTTTGGTTGAATGGTTAAGTTTTTTTAAAGAAGATAAATGTTCTAATTATTGGATAACTAATTCACCCCCCCAGTTATCTTGTTAAGCTATTGTTTCTAACAATTTACCCTGTATAACTCATCAAAATGATCCAGTACTTGATCCTTCTATTAGCACCTCTTAGTTAGATGTTAGGTATCATATTTCTAGTTTATATCTTCATACTTATGATCTAATGTATCTTCTCTAACCTTTCACATTTTGTCTTCACAACTAGTTCTGTTCTCACCATCTAGTTCTGCAATGCTTAACCTTCAATTAAGCATCTTCTCCATGCCTCCTTTTTTACATGATACTCCTCTTCATATCTCTATTCTAAAATAACTTCCCCTTATGGTTTACCTCTTTAAATATGAATCATGGAGATGATCTTAGGTCATATTCAATCGCTCTAATTGATTATTATTGCCACCTAAAGCTTCCTTTTTTTTTATTGGCTCCATGGGTTACATAGGGATGCATGATATGAATTTATACTTATCTCTTAATATTTAAATTTAATGTTCATATAAAAAAAAATTGGTTTACATAGGAGTTTGTGCCATTACAAACTTCTCTATCATTAACTGGTTACTCGACATCAATAGGCATCTAATGCTTGGCCTCTACTATGTAATGTTGTTTACTTGGCTCTTGAATGAATTGACACATACTATTGCTCAACACCATCTATTTTCTTGGCACTTGAGTGACATGACACACACTAACTACTTGGCAGCTATAAGTGCTTGACACTAATTGTCATATCTCTCATCATGCATTGTCTAGATACTTATGCTTGACATGCTCTAACAACTCTGCTCACACTAATCATTCAACTTTCTCTATTCACTTGACATGCACTATTCACTTGGCCTAAGTAGTAGCTCGGTCACAGTGATGACCAATTACCTCTATTAGATAATGATTAAGTGTTTTCTCACTACTTTGTCAAAACCATAATGAGATTAACACAATGGTACATAGCACTACTATTTATTTGACTAGATTCAATGTTGATGCTTCCTATATGGAGGATTCTCTTAAATGAGTTGTTTCATTTAGGACTCTTGGTAATTGGTCTTGAATAGTGTCTTTGGACACTTGAGCTAGTTGAAGACTTGGAGTAGATGGTTGAAATAATAAGGAATTTTTCATTGATGTCAATGGGAGAGATGTGTACATGAAAAAAATCTTTATGGGTACCAATGAGGGAGATATATAAAATAATTCCTAATTGGAGAGATAGGTATATTCTTATTAGGGAGATTTAGAAAGATTCATGTAAAAAAGATTCATGTAAAAAAGAATAAGGAATATGAATGAAATTCTATTGGGGAGAAGCTAAGAGCTGTGTAGTATGTGAACAACTAATGCTAATCCTAAGAGTTGTAGAAAAAAGTAGTGTTCCAAAGGATTTAGGATTTGATTAATTAAGAGGACTTGAAATGATGAGAACAACAACAACAATAACAGAGTATTGTTTGGTATTCTTGGGACCTAGATGTTTTTCATCTATGCTTCCATCAATGCCAAAGGGGGAGATTGTTAGCATTAATTTTGATGGTATTCCTTTGGGGGAGTACCCTAAGTATTGGTGAGAATATAACATAGTTAATATGTTTCATTCATGACTATTTTTTTCATTGATGACAACATAGTATGGTTTCTATGAAGACTAGCAGAGTAGCATACAAAGATCAAGGTCATACAACTATAGGTTTGATGTTTAGATGAAGTATGGTTAAGGATGCATTCTACATTGTGTCTTGATGAAAAGGTTAAGTGTGTGTGAAGTAAGTCAAATTCATGTAGAAGATATGTGAGATTTATAGAGAATAGTACATAGACAAAGTACCTAAAAAGTAGTTTATAATGAATGGATTGTATCTCCTAATAGATATAGAATCATAATATGTGAAGTTACATAGTGACAGAAGATAGTCTGATGATGAAATCAATGAGTGAACAAATTTTAGAGTCACACATGTGAGAAGTTGTTAAGACTATGAGCCAACAATTTTTTGTAATTGTGATATAATCAATTATCTTAATATGGTCATATTATAATTAATTATGAAAGCCTCAAGGCTGATTGAAGGAATTGTTTTGAGGACTTGGTATAAAGGAAAATTATTTTCCTTGTTCGAGATGTGTGTTGGATGAGAATTGTATTAGAGAAGTGTGAACAAGAGTAGAGAGATTAGTTAATGTGAAAAAGTGATCCAAGAGATTATTAGATGTGAATTTGTGATCTAGTATCAATATCAAAAGAAACAAAGGAGTTTGGTTGATAGGATAAAGAACAAGGAAGTAAAATTCAATTCATTTAATTTTTTTTGCAAGGAATAATATAGAGATAATTTGGATAGTGGGTTCATTGTTCTTTCCCTTGAATCTATTTGTACAGTGGGCCTATATGCTTCTACAACTCCTAATAGGGTTAGCACAACTCCTAATAAAGTTGGAATCTCCTAACATGGATTCAAAGTCTCTTAATAGGGACTAATATGTACTAAATTTATTTCATAAACTCCTAATAGTAATTTGGGGGATATTTTCACCAAAAATTGAAGTATCTCCAAAACCCCAACAATCAACATCATTTTAAAGTCTTCAAATTTTTGCACCCAACGCAATTCAAACGAGCAAAAAATGAGTTCGAACGCAAAAGTTATAGCCAGTCAAAGTTTGGTCAAACTAGGTACAAAGGTCGTCAAAAGGTGAAAAAATAATCATCTCAAAAGTGGTCAACAATGGATTTCAAATTGAAGATCTCATTGAGAGCTTTCTAGCGGCATTCATTTCGTCGAAAAAGGAGCTCATATGCGAAAGATATGCCCGATTGAAGTTTGTGATGATGAGGTGGAAAAAATAAAATAAAATAATAAAAATATATTGATATTGTTGACGGTGCCAGAATTGGAACCCGTGACCACCGATCCCCAAAATCTAGCCAGTGGCTGTTACACCACCAACAACCATTTGAAATGTATATGAAAAATGTTTGTTTTATTGCTTTAAATGCCGCCGATTTGGGTTAAAGAGCGTCGCGGTGGTTGGAACCACCGACCTCCATGTGCCCAATGCATTTTCAAAAGAATCTTCACCATTGTGCCATGCAAGTGACTTAAGTTACAATTGACATGGTTTTTATTTAAAGAAGACACCAAGCCAATTCCTCCTTTCTTAATTAAGGAGATTTGTTAGAAACTAACCCTTAAAAAGGGGATAATGACAAATTCCTAAAATGACTAAGGCCTGATTTTGAAGGTGGATAGTTGTGAAGTCCTATTATTAGATTTGTTTGTTTTTGCCCTATTTTAGGAAAATATTTTGTATAAAATGGGGGTTAGGGGCCTTTTCAAGGCATGAAAGTTAAGGGAGAAATTATGCAAATGGTGAGAGAGATTTTATGTATTTGGAGACTTAGTGATTTTTCCTGCACATAGAGGAATTTTGCTACATGTGCTTGAAGGGAATTGTCACAAATCATTTGTATTGATTTATTGGAGTTAATCAGATCGGTCTCCCTATTGGAGCTGGACCCGGAGACGTAGTCCTTCCCGGATGAACTCCGAAATCAAATGTGTTGTGTCTCTATCTCTCTTTCTATCATCTCATCTCTGTTTTCTTACTTGACATTACGTTAATTTTTCTTTATTAAAGCTTTAAAATTAACTTTATGTAATTGGTTAACATTATCTGTAATAGTCATAGATCCTAGAAATCAGATCAAATTTGGTATCAGAGCTTTGTTGGACTAGTATTGCAGATTTGAATGTTAACAAGATTCAAGTTGAATCAAGGCAAAAGTGATCTTGAAGAATATAATCCTGAGATTGGAAAACGAAGAGCTAATCCATCATTTCATATGGAAGATAAAGGTGGTGGACAAGGTTCAGAAGATCAAAATGTCCAGAAGACTCTCCAGAGTTTGCAAACAATGGTAGAAGTTTTTTTACAAGAAAGAGAAGAGAAGATGTGAAGGCATGCAGCTCGTGATGACAAAGGGAAAAAGAAAGGTGCTGATCATGATCTTGATCGTGAGCCTCCATCTCCTCCCTCATCTCCCTCTTCTCCTTCTCCTCCTTCTTATCCTTCTTCTACGCATTCTAAGTCTTCTAATATTTTTAAGGGTGGACATAAGCCTCGAATTAAGTTGGATGTAAAATTTGACTTGCCAAAATATTATGGGGAGTTAAATGTTGAGAAGTTAGATGACTGGATTTAGCAAGTAGAAGTCTACTATAGAGTCCAAAACCTTGTAGATGATGTTGATAGAATTCAGTTATCCACTCTTCAATTAGGTGGTGTAGCTCTAACTTGGTGGGAGAGTAGGACCCAACATGAAACTTCAAAACATGGTAAGTTAAATATGTCTTGGTCATAATTTGTTAGTGCTTTAAAGAAGCAATTCTACCCCTAGGCCATATGCAATAGTTAATGATGAGCTGGCAACATTTTAGGAAAGGGAAAGGCCAAACTGTCTAGGAATACACCCATGAGTTTTGTAAAAGGGCTATTTCATTAAATGTTCCATTGTATACCCAGGAGACTTTAGTAAAGTATATAGGTGGTCTTCATTCTTACCTAAGGCACTCTATTCTCATCTTGAATCCTTGTAATTTGGATGAAGTATGTGTCCAAGTAACACATTTAGAGTCAAGAGGTAAGGGCACCTTCATTGATAAGTCTGATAAAAATTCATCTAAGTCTGAGGAAAAGTCCAAAGGCAAAGGGAAGGGTAAAAGGAAAGCTACAGTAAAGAAAGAGGGTGAGAAACCCACATGCTCACATTGCCAAAAAGAAGGGCATGATGATTCTAAGTGCTGGAAGCTACATCTTGAAAAGAGGCCAAAGCGATTTGATGGAAATAAAGGCAAACAAAAGATTGCTGCTATAGCTCAACAGAATCTTGGATCTGATTCCGAAGATGAAACAAAGATCATTGCTACCGAGATCCAAGGTAAAGGAAAAGGTATTTCTCTTTCATCAGCTACCAGATCTTCTAGCATAAGTGCAAGTACAAGTGAAGATTCTTCTCCTAAGAATGATAAGAAAAGGAATGAATTATTTCACATTCGAGTTGTCATTAAGAAAAATAAGGTTGATACATTATTTGATACAGGTTCTCAAGTTAATTTGATATCTAAGGAAATTGGTAAGAAGCTCAATCTGACTACAACACCTCATCCAAAGCCATATCCTCTTGGATGGGTTTGCAATGATGTGCAATTATAGGTAACCAAGCAATGTAAGTTAAGATTTGCTATCACTACAAACTTTATAGATGAGGTAGAAGCTGATGTAGTCCCTCTAGATATTTGTGGTCTTGTACTTGGGAGTCCTTATTTGTATGATCGACAAGCTATCTTCTATAGGGGGGAAAATAAGTATCTTCTGTTTAAAGATAAAATTGAATACATTGTACGGGCACATAAGGTTAAGACTAATCTGGCACTAGTTAATGCTGGTCAAATGAAAATGTTAGTCAACTCTAGTAAGAATTTTGTGTTGGTGATTGTAAAAGCCAAAGAAGATGAAACATCTGAGGCATTTAAGGGATTTGATCCAAAACATAAAGATGAAATGGTCAAAGTTGTTTCTGCCTACGATGACTTGTTTCAGGAACTGAAAGGATTGCCTCCTAAGAGAGAGATACACCATGAGATTCAGTTGCAGCCAGAAGCACCACTTCCTAATATTGGCATGTACCACTTATCAGTCTTGCAGAATGAGGAAATCAAGAAGCAAGTTCAAGAGCTTGTAGAGAAAGGAGTTATTTGTCCTAGTATTTCTCCTTGTGGTTCTCCTATTGTGTTGGTTCCAAAGAAAGATGGGACTTGGAGAATGTGCATTGACTATAGGGCTTTGAACAAGATAACGGTAAAGAATAGGTACCCTCTTCCCAGAATTGATGATTTGCTTGATCAATTGAAACATGCAATTTATTTCACTAAGCTAGACTTACGTAGCAGATATCATCAAATAAGAATTGCAGAAAGTGATATTTGGAAAACTACTTTTAAGACAAAATAGGGACTTTATGAGTGGTTGGTTATGCCATTTGGGCTTTGTAATGCACTAGCTACATTCATGAGAGTCATGAATGATGTCTTTCGTCCTTTTATTGATGATTTTGTCATTGTATATTTAGATGATATTCTTGTATTTAGTAGGTCTTGGGATGATCATGTAATTCATGTAAAGAAAGTTCTTGATGTATTGAGAAAAGAAAAACTCTATGTAAAGATGTCAAAATGCAAATTTGCAAAGACATCCTTAGTGTACTTAGGCTATGTTGTAGGAAATGGTCAATTGAAAGTAGACCCTGCGGAGGTCGAATATATTGTAAAATGGCCTAAGAGAAGTATAGTTATAGAAGTTAAGAGCTTTTTAGGTGTAGTTTAGTACTGGAGAAAGTTCATTGCAAACTTCTCTTATATTGCATCACCGTTGCATGCATTGACCAATACCAAGGAAACTTCTCAGTGGAGAGGTCCACAATAGAAGGCTTTCGACACTTTGAAGAAAAATTTGAGCACCGCACCAGTTCTAGCTTTACCAAATTTACATCAACCATTTGAGATTGAGATAGATGCAAATGGGTTTGCCATGGGAGTTGTACTCATGCAAGGAGGTAAACCAGTCTGCTACCACTCTGAAAATTTTTCAAGAGTAGTAAGTAATTATGCTACTTATGATAAGGAACTTTATGCTTTAGTTTAGAGTGTTAAAAAATGGAAGCACTACTTAATGGGAAAGGAAACTATAATCCACACTGATCACCAGCCCCTACAATATTTGCACTCACAATCTAAGTTGCAACAGAGTAGGCATTTTAGGTGGATGGGTTTTCTACAACAGTTTCATTTGGTAATTAAGTATAAAAAGGGTTCCCATAACAAAGTAGCATATATGCTCTCTAGGCCTCCTGTTAAGAATGCTTTGATAATCCTTCAGAATAGTTCTATGGTTCATGAAATTTTTTAGGAACAATATTCTAATGATGAGGACTTTAAGGATATCTATACAGCTTTAATCCAGGGTAAACATGTGGAAGAGAAAGATTACCATGTACAGGATAATTTGTTGTACCACTTGGGCAAACTATGCATCCCTAAAGATGAACAAGCACATGTAATCCATGAAGCACACACCTCTTTGATTGTAGGACATTTTGGGGTAAGTAAGACATTAGCTCAATTGCAGAAATATTGTTACTGGCCTCATATGCAGGAAACTGTCACCAAGTATAAAAGGATGTGTAATCTGTGCAACCAGTAAGACAAGTAATAGAAAATTTGGTTTGTACACACAATTACCTATACCATTCCATCCATGGGAAAGTGTGTCTATGGACTTTGTGGGGGGTTTACCTATGTCTAGGAAGGGTCATGATTATTTGTATGTAGTAGTTGATTGGTTCAGTAAAATGTGTATTTTAATGCCTTTTAAAAAGAAAGTCACTGCTCAACTAAATACTCATATGTACTTTCAAAATGCATGGGTTCATTTTGGGTTACCCACTTCCATTGTATCAGATCGGGATTCTCAATTCTTAGGGAAATTTTGGTCATCTTTGTGGGGACTCATGGATACCAAGCTGAAGAAGAGTACAACCTTCCATGAACAAACTGACAGACAGATAGAGGTAGTCAACAGGGCAGTGGTTCATCTACTTAGAGGTTACTGCAGCAAGCATCCTAAGTTGTGGAATAAAAGTCTTCACTATGTGCAACACGCTTACAACCATGCAGCACACTCTTCTACAAAGAGGTCTCCTTTTGAGACTTGCTTCGGATATTTGCCAAAAACACCAATGGATTTTTCTTTTGGAAAGGACAATATCATTGATGGATGCCATGATGCAGAAAGGGCTTTGAAGTTCATCCAGAAGGTCCAAGCAATTGATCAGGTAGTAGAAGCACAGTTGGAGTAGAGCCAAGAAAAATACAAGGCTCACCATGATAAGCATCACATTGATCATCAGTTCCAAGTTGGTGATAGAGTTTGGTTACATATCAGTAAGGAAAGAATGCAAGGTGAAGGAAGGAAGCTCAAGCCTATCAAGTATGGTCCTCTTGAAATCCTAGAAAAGATTGGTACTAATTGTTGGAGTTGAGGAAAGCCAACTCCGAAGACGCCAAGATCACCTGCATGCGAAACCTGTCAAAGGGAAGCCATAGAAGGGAAGAGCATGGAGCACAGGCAAAAAACCCTAAACGGACATGAGAGCCATCATAATGCAAACACAAGAAGAAATGTATTTACAATAAGAAATGATGTTATGATTTGATGTGATGAAAAATACAAAGAGGGAGCCCGAATATAAAGAGCTCCAGGAATCTTCTAGAACACATTGGAAGGTTGTAGAAGATAAGAATGAAAACTTAGCACATATCCACAAAAAGTGGAATATGCTAAAAAAGGAGCAAACTCCCGAGTTGTCAAAAACTAACCACTACATGCATTAAATACAAAAGTATTAAATAAATGCATGACCTAAGTAAGCTTAAGCAATAGAATAAATAATTAGATATTAATTATTTACTCTAACACCCCCCCTTAAGTGCAACTTAGGGAAATGCCTTAAGCTCACAAAACAAAGATGAAATGCATAATGGGTCCCAGCAACGAGGCCATGTTAGGTACCCAAGTACAATGCAAGAAAATGCAACCTCTGTAAGCAGGGAAAGAGAGAAAACCACATGGGAAAAACCCTCCCCCAAAAAGAGGTAAGAACCCAGTGAAGAGCTGAAGAAGTCTCCAACTAGGGAAATTGTCCCCTAAAACAAGAACAAAGAGTGATCATGAAGAAGCAGCATCACTGAAGCATGAAGAAGTCGCAAAACTATCAAACTGCTGATCTGAAGAAACCTCCATGGAAGAAGAAGGCACGAACCAAGCATGTCTATATGGTAGATGATCCATCTCACCGAAATGCATAGGTAGCCAGCCACTGCAATCGCCTTGTACATAGGATCAACCACTGAATACATAGTTCACACTATCGAACCATCAAACCACAGATGTATTAGAACAACAGCATACCCCCCCTTAATGCAGATGGGGTGTGATGACAAGCAACTGAGAAGGTGAGCCAAAATCTCCTGCAAACGAACCAAGAACGAGGAGAGAGGAAAAGAAGTACAGACACCGATAAAGACACGGTCTAACTGACTCTGCATGGGGCTAATGTCGTGGAAGGGACACTCACTTGACAAAGTGAGAATGCCTAAAACAACAAACAAATAATCCCCCCATGGTGCTTTATGAAAATAGTGCAAGTACACCTGACTCAAAACAACGTTCATGAATCCCAGAATGCAAAAGTGACACTTTATCTCAGTGCGAAACAAAGAAGTGCTTCAAAAAGATAGCTACAATGATCATAACTGAAAAAGAGCTGAACCAAAAGAAAGTACAGCCGAAAAGAAAGCAAACCATGCCAGGAAAACGATCCTTGGGCCTAAAATACTCAAAATATCCACCATAGAGCAAAAATGCCAAAACTATGATAGAAAGAGCAGAGGCCAAAAACAAAGAAAAAGGACTACTTTTTTGAAAAGTACACAGAACCAGCTTTCCAAAAATATAAAGTTTTCAAAAAACTGACATGGGATGTAAAAGATATGCATGCCGAAGTCAGAAAAAGGACTTCAGACTTCAACAGAAAAAATAGGCGATAAAAAAGCATCAAAACCTAAAAATACCTACACCAAAATCTTTGTCTCAGAACCAGCTTTCCGGTGCTTCTTTCGGATCAGAAAAAAACCTCCGTATGCAAAAGTTATGGCCAAAAAACCACAAGTAGGTCCAAAAGAGAACTTAAAGGAGAGTGCAAGCAAGGATGATGATATAGGGATGATGTCATGCTGACGTCAGCAGAACCGAAGCTTAAAATTGACGGTTTGGTGGCCGTCGTAGCAAAAAAGAGTGCCACGTGGCATTGCCACGTGGCAGTACTGACGTGGCAGGGGTGATGTGGCGGGTCCATGTGGCAAGGTGCCACGTGGCGCCCATGCCACGTGTCACCCCCGCAGTGGCTGAAAAGGTGCTGACGCAGCTGCAGAGTGGTCTGCACAGCTGGCAGGCGGAGGCGGCTACAGGGGCGGCAGAACCGGGAGGAGGTGGCCGCAGGGCGGCGAACATGGAGGAGCCGCCGACGGAGGGCGGCGGCCGGGCCACGGCGGAGCGCGGGCGGCGCTGCCTGCTGCGCCCACTGCGGGCTGCGCGCAGGTGGCACGGCGGCGGCCCCACGGTGGCACAGTGGCGGTGTGCCCCAACATTTATTTTTGTTTTTCTCAAGCCGTGCGTCCGTACGATTCGTACGGCAGCGACCCTTGAGGCCTCAAAAAATTGCCAAAATTGCCCTGTGTCCAAAAATGACAAGTTTTATATGAATCCTGACTGCAAACGGCCTTTTGGATCCACTGGTGATGTTCGTTTGGTCCCAAAGTGCTCTAAAAAATGCTGATCCCCTGATTCAAAGAAAAAATGCACAAACAAACTAGGGTTTGTGACTTCAAATCATGGCTTCAAAATTTCTTCAACAAAGCTGCAGCAGGAAGGCTCTGATACCATGTTGGAGTTGAGGATAGCCAACTCCGAAGACGCCAAGATCACCTACATGAAAAACCTGTCAAAGGGAAGCCATAGAAGGGAAGAGCATGGAGCACGGGCAAAAAATCCTAAACGAACATGAGAGCCATCATAATGCAAACACAAGAAGAAATGTATTTACAATAAGAAATGATGTTATGATTTGATGTGATGAAAAATACAAAGAGGGAGCCCGAATATAAAGAGCTCCAAGAATCTTCTAGAACACACTAGAAGGTTGTAGAAGATAAGAATGACAACTCAGCACATATCCACAAAAAGTGGTATATGCTAAAAAAGGAGCAAACTCCCGAGTTGTCAAAAACTAACCACTACATGAATTAAATACAAAAGTATTAAATAAATGCATGACCTAAGTAAGCTTAAGCAATAGAATAAATAATTAGATATTAATTATTTACTCTAACACTAATGACTTCCACCTTAATCTTCCTCCATACATGAAAATTTACTCAGTTGTCAATGTTGAGAATTTGAAGTTGTATGAGCGTCCAATGGTCTTGGATGAAGACATCAGTGTTCAGGTTCCATCAGTTGATGATCTTTCACCAGAGTATATGACAGAATTGCCAGAAGATGTCATCCTTGACAGGAATGTCAGAACTTCACGAAGAGGACTAGTTGAATACCTCCGAGTTGGATTGAAAGGGATGCATCCAAGCAAGGCAAGATGGATGGAGATTGGTAAATTGAGGGAGAAATACCCTCACCTTCTTTCTGAGTAATCCAAAATTTCAGTGGTCCAAAAGCTTCTCAATGGGGAGGCTTGATCCAGGGGATATTTTCATCAAAAATTGAAGTATCTCCTAAACTCCAACAATCAACATCATTTTAAAGTCTTCAAAATTTTGCACCCAATGCAATTTGAATGGGCAAAAAAGGAGTTCATATGCAAAAGTTATAGCCAGTCAAAGTTTGGTCAAACCAAGTATAGAGGTTGTCAAAAGGTGAAAAAATAATCATCTCAAAAGTGGTCAACAATGGATTTCACATTGAAGATCCCGTTGAGAGCTTTCCAGCGACATTCGTTTCGTCGAAAAAGGAGCTCGTATGCGAAAGATATGCCCGATTGAAGTTTGGGATGATGAGGTGGAAAAAATAAAATAAAATAAATAAAATAATAAAAAATATATTGATATTGTTGACGGTGCTGGGATTGGAACCCATGACCACCGATCCCCAAAATCTGGCCGATGGCCATTACACCACCGACAACCATTTGAAATATATATGAAAAATGTTTATTTTATTGCTTTAAATGCCGCCGATTTGGGTTAAAGAGCATTGCGGTGGTTGGAACCACTGACCTCCATGTGCCCAACGCATTTTCAAAAGAATCTTTGCCATTGTGCCACGCAAGTGACTTAAGTTACAATTGGCGTGGTTTTTATTTTAAGAAGATACCAAGCCGATTCCTTCTTTCTTAATTAAGGAGATTTGTTAGAAACTAACCCTTAAAAAGGGGATAATGACAAATTCCTAAAATGACTAAGGCCTGATTTCGAAGGTGGATAGTTGTGAAGGCCTATTATTAGATTTGTTTGTTTTTGCCCTATTTTAGGCAAATATTTTGTATAAAATGGGGGTTAGGGACCTTTTCAAGGCATGAAAGTTAAGGGAGAAATTATGCAAATGGTGAGAGAGATTTTATGTATTTGGAGACTTAGTGATTTTTCCTGCACATAGAGGAATTTTGCTACGTGTGCTTGAAGGGAATTATCACAAATCATTTGTATTGATTTATTGGAGTTAATCAGATTAGTCCCCCTATTGGAGCTAGACCCGGAGACGTAGTCCTTCCTGGATGAACTCCAAAATCAAATGTGTTGTGTCTCTATCTCTCTTTCTATCATCTCATCTATGTTTTCTTACTTGCAATTACGTTAATTTTGCTTTATTAAAGCTTTAAAATTAACTTTATGTAATTGGTTAACATTATTTGTAATAGTCCTAGATCCTAGAAATCAGATCAAATAGGGTCCATCCTCTAACAAGGAATATTTATATTAGTACATCATTTGTTGGTACCATCCCCACTAGGGTTTTCCCTCTAATCAACGTTTTCCCTAGTTAACATTTCTAGTGTTACTGCGTATGAGTATCTTGTTGTGGTTGCTAATTATATTACTCATATGGTTAAGGATAAATAAGGTTGATGATTATGATAATAGTTAGATAAACGATTCACCCCCCTCTCAGTTATATTGGTAGACTGTATATTCTAACAACTTTGATGTAATCTATTTCAAGATGACATGGACACAACATTTAATGATTGTAGAGTTTGTTACAAAAGTTGTTACACATTTTGACATGGATCATCGATCCCTATGAGAAATGAAAAACCAATCAAATGAAGAGGCAAAAGGGGAAGCATTGAGAAAAGTCCATATAAGTCTTTAAATTGGTAGATCCAAACCTTATTTAAAAAAAAAAAAAAAGATAGAGCAGAGTGAGCTATCATAGAATAGATTGCAAAGTGTGTGAAGAAAGAGTAGTTAAGTTTTGGATGTTGCATGCAAGAGAAAGTTGTGAAGAACAGAGAATAGTGACCTTATGAAGGACTAAGAAAATATATATCATATTGGATATTAGATTAGAGATTGAAAGGATGAGACCCATAATTAGTAATTAAAATGTTGACCAGAGGATCAAGTACTGAGTCAGTTTTAATAGATTGAATAAGGGAAAATCTCTTAATAGTGTGATTTTAATAGACCTTTGTAAATATGCTAATAGAGTCCTTACTACATTGTAAGTATAAAATACTTTAACAAGGTAAGACCTAGCATTCTTAAACACCTTTAGTAGGGAAAACCCCTCTCAACGTAGATCATTAGAAGTGATCAAAATTATAACCCTATCAGGTTAACTTTGTTACTATAGTAGTGAAAATTTTTGGGTGTCATCCCCACTCAAATGTTAGCTTCATCTTGGAGGGTTTTTGGGTAACCAAATATTTTATGTTATGTGCTCACGTCTCATGGATTTGATTGATAGTTAGATCTATTTATTATAACATTTGATTTTACAAGTTATGTTATGCATAAACTAGATATGAGAAGGTCAATACGGTGAATGCATCAAAGTTGTTTTGAAGGATAAAAGATTTATAGACCTTGATTCACCCCCCTCTCAATATCTTAATTTCCCAACTTCCAATAGAGGAATTTCTAAAGAAAAAGAAAAATAAGAAGAATAAGAAGGAAGGTAGAGTTAAGATAAGTAAGATGGATGTCAAACCTAAAGAAGTCTTAGAAGATAACAAGGGTACTTTAGATAAAGAAAATGATGAGGAAGAGAAGAGGGAGATGTGGACTAGGGATTATAATTTAAACAATGAAGGGTATTTTGATAATCAAGGGGATTCCTCAGTTAAATCTAGAGGCATGGGAAGAAATGCGGGTTCTTTGATTTCATGTTCTAAGGAACAAACCAAGTCTTTGAACCCCTCTATAGCCAAAGATATGATTGTTAATGAGAACTTGTTGACCCTTGAAGATAATCATGAGAAGGGGTATCTTGTGGTCACTATAACTAACAAAAAAGATCTAAAAAATTCTCCTACTACTCATGAGACAAAAATTGATGATGAAAATCAAAAGGTTGAAAATGAGAAAGAGGCCTCAATAAGGGACATAAAGTTAGTGCCTGAAAATGCCCAAAAGGATATTAATTATCTCAAAGGCAACATTGTTGATGGGGTAATGGGGAGGTGAAGATCAGTGGGAGAATTTTGTTCCTCTAAAAAGATAAATTGAAGGATAATGCCTTTCTTTAGGCTAATTCTTGGCTTTACAATGAGATAATATCCTTGAAGAAAAATGTTAGGGAATTGCAAGACAACCTAAAAAATGAGAAAACCAAAAAGAATTGAGCTAGAAATTAGAGTTGGGAACATCCTAGAGAAACTCATGTCTTATGAAGAAGGGTTGAAGAAAATTGTTAAGGACAATGGACAATAAATGGACATGGTTAGCTCTATCTTGTGTGTGGTGGTGATGAGAAGGAATGAAGAAATAATTTTTGCTACGGCTACCTAGTTGATTGGTGGCTCAAGCAAGAGGGCAAGGTGGAGCACAAAAAGGGCTATTAAAGTTGCTCCTAGTTTTATTGTCAATGATCTCCTTCAAAATTTTGTTAATAATGGTAAAAATTTGACTAAGGCAATGAAGGAGCTAATGTAAGTCTTCTCTATTTTTATTAGGTTTTGGGTGTTGGTCAAGGTTTTTGGTCTTGGCTCTTATTGCTGGATGTTTAGCAATTTTTATTTTCCATCCTTTAATCTATATACTTGCCTATATTTAGGTTTCAAGTCCTTCTAAAACCTATTTTTTGGTCTTGTTTCCATAGTTGTAGGCTCTAGGCCCTTGTAAAACTTGGTGGGACTTTTATCTCAATTATCTAGCTTTTTGGTTTTTTTATGGGGTTTTGGGTCCCCTCAAAACCTATTTTTTACCATAATCCAAAATAAGTACAAAGTGCTCCAAGAGATCCTAACTATTAAATTTTCTTCCCTTCTTTGTTTAGTTTGACCTTACAATTCATTTTATAGTTTCTTTGTTACTTTATACCTTACAATTACCATCCATGACCTTTGGACTTTCTTTTACAACTTTAATGCATTTTGCATTGTTGCATTTTTTGCAACTCTTCATCTTCTTGACAACTTTTGAGACTTTTAAAAAATGTAATACCATGAATTTTCATAAAAATTCAAGACATATCCAAATGAACATTTACTAACCTTTTGTATGGTTATTACCCTTTCAAGAGTTATTTTACAACATTTGATAGATTAAACCAATTGGAACCTTAACTATGAGAATGTGGACAACATTACATTTTTTTACAATTTTTATTTTCAATCGGAATCCATTACATGGAATGACATTGTAACATATAAGAATTAACATAAATAATAAAAATATTGATTATGATCTCTTGTAATAAGATGATGGTGTCAGAGTTTAAATCTATAGATTTAAAAATAATAATACTATAATAAAAAATAAAGGGTATACATAGGGACAATCTACTTCCCATTTTCAGCAAAACCTATTTATACCTAGACCAATTAATGAAGAAAAAATTCTTCCTACAATTTAGGCTTTTCTAACCATGGAAATTTTACCTAGGGATTTCAACATTTCATATTTTCACACTACACATCCCTTAAAGAAGATTTGGTATCTTAATCTTCTTGGAATTGAAATTAATTGTTGAATTACTATAGCTAATTATAAACTCAAAAGCTATTAAAATAAGTGAATGACTGACATATAATTCTTTGTTACAAACTTTAGATATTGATTTTATTTAGAATGATTTGTGCTACTAAAATGACTACTTCAATTTGCATGCTAACTGATGATCAATGCCTTATCCATTATTACACAGAGTCATATTAGTAAATTTTGATCCATTTAGTTGACTTCCAACCAAATATATCAGTTGTTAATCCTAAATTCCATTCTTATGATATCCCTTCCATATACTTAGAAACCCTATCAACTCATAGAAGCATTTACTTAATTGCTTGAATTAAAAGCAACAATGAACTAATATACAACCTATACAAGATTCATTAAATGAAATTAACTTTGTTCATTTGACCTTAGAATGAAAAAATATGAAAATGAAAATAGAAATTAAGGATATATATATTCAATAATTCCCCTTTTATATTAATCTTCTTGAAAGTGATACATGTATCTAATACAAGAATAAAAAAATTTCTCAGGATTTGACAAGTATTTCATTCATTCACCATGTTCTTGAGATATAAACTTGAAACAACATATAATTAACACAAGAAATTGGACCAACTACAAAATAGAATTATCACTAAAAGAAAACAAAATTCAGACCCTCACTCCACATCTTGGAAATCCTTTTATAGAAACAATGATTGCAACAAGCTTTAGATGGGAGGACATGTGTTCAAATTATAGTTACAAAACTTTTTCACATAAGACAAAATAGTTACAAACATAATATTCAAGATAGCCAAAATTTGACCAATTGTTAGTTTTAATGTTCATGATCAACTCTATAATTTGTATTAGGAGAACACCCTTAGTAGGTGAACCACACAGATAAGTGTCTCTATCAAATAATTATCCTCCCTCTTGACATTCTTTGACTTTTCTACATTCTCAGTCACTATCTCCAGATGAGAAGGCTTTGATCCCATCTACAACCTCATAGACGGCAATGTTAGTATCAATATCTAGCTAGATGATATCTCTAATTGTGTTTAGCTTATCAAGGAACTTTTTTGACTTTGCATGTGTTATTTCCTTTACTTATGTAGTAACTTTTTCCATATTTAATTCAATTTAGTATAATAGATTAATCATATCATATACCACTATGACATCTATTTCATTATTGCAATATGCAACAAACCTTTCACATTTCAAAATTTCATCAAAAGAGCAAGACCATTCCTACCATTCTCTTATATTCCCACTCTTATCAATGATGCTAGGTTCAAAAGTAGGGGTCCCTATGATAATTGTCTTCATTTTATTCTAGACCAATTGTTATTTCCCCAAGAAAAATCCATTTAACTCTTTAACTCTATTAACTAATTTTCTAATAAGAATAATTACTTTCTTAGAAAAATCCTTTTTCTAAATTTATCATTGGCACAAGGCTATCATAAAATTGTGCATATGGGTCCCATGTTTTAAGTAAAGGGGATAACAAAGATAATGCTTATGAGCATTGAAACTCGACTCCCTAGAAAGCAATATAATTGATATTAACATTCTGTGAGGAGTATTTTAAAGCACCTATTTTATGGATTAGTAAGTTTTGTATTGTTCCAATTTCTATCTCATTTACAACATCTAACTCATCTACATCCATCTACCGATCTACACCCATGTCTTTCATATTATCTTTAGTTTGTGTTTCTTGGTCCTTGACCTCTGTAATAGGCCTTGTTACACTTCTTAGATTTCTCACCTAGTCCTCAAGGGTGGCCATTCTTTTCTCTAGAACATAAGTCTTTTTGAGATCCACTTCATATTTTCTATTTGCATCAATGGATATTCTATATGTTTGGTACATCTACTCTTCTAGCATACCCATGTTGCTTTTCCCCATCAATGATTAAGTATTCATCAAATTGTGAATCTAGTCACTTGAAATAGTGGTGACATTCTCGAATACCAAATTTTCCCTGGAGTGAGTCCCTTACCTCCATGAAAGTTGGATTAACTAATTTAGGGTCCATACTCCATATTTCTATGGTCTTGGTGTTTGCATTGAAACTAGATCCTTGCAACTCTCCAACAATAATTATCTCCTCAAAAGAGACATACTTGTCTTGTCTTCTTATCTAGTCCAACATAAATGGTGAGTTGAGCTCCCATCCTAGGAAGAGTACCATCCTACTCCTCTAGAATATCTCCCTAGCCTCATCCATAGTGAGTGTCTCACTACTTGGGTCAGATTTATGCAACTTTTGTACCAATTCTATTGTCTTCACAAGTGAATCTCTTGGTTGCAATTGCAATGCAAGTTCATTCTATTTAACTTTAAACAAGAATGACTTGAATTCTTGTAAATTTATGAAATAATTATCTTTCATAAATTCCTAAGCTTTGACTATTGTTTCATCTAAGATTTTTATTTGAAGCTCAGTTTTATTTGGGATTATTTCATGTTCATCTACTTGTCTGATTAGGAAGTTGTGCCTGATGTTATCAAAATATTTTGAGCCCCTAGGAAATATTTGCAATACCTTCTCCGTGGCCTTATTTGGGATTTCTATTAGTTTTTTTTCTCTTTTTTCTACCTCCTTGGGCCCATGATGAACTCTCAGATTGATCATCCTCAACCTCTATCTCAATCACATCCTCCTGCTATGGGGATTGGGGCTCTACTCTATCCCTTATTTCTATAGGCACTTGGGACATTATGGAACATTATACTATCAAAATTGTCTAGGCACTTGTTGTACCTATCCAGATATCTTTCCTTATGGTAGAACCCTTTAAATGTAGGATCAAATTTCTTCATTTCCTCTTCAATCCTCATGATCTCTCTCCATCTTATAGTCCTATTCCTACAACCATCTATCTCTAAAACATTCATTATTACATATTCTTCCTACCAAGGCTTGCTATTTGGGAGAGTATATTTCCTCATTTGTTTTAGCATACACCTAACAAAGTCATTTGGATTATAGGTTCTAGTAGAGCATAAGGGTAACATGAATTCACCCATACATGCATCTAATTCCTTTGTTGTATCTTTCCCTATTACAAAATCCCTTAACTTGGCACTTCTAGGGACAAAAGAACCCTTTTTAATGGTGGGACCTAAGTATTCCCTATTCATCATTATAAGGTGCCAAAAGAATGTAGAAGTTGAGAAAACTAACTGCACATATCCTCAAGAATGCCTACATGAAAATATCTTGCAATGAAGAGAAGCCAAAAAATAGAAAAAGCAGAGCTTAGAAGTTCTCAAGAATGTAAGTGTGAAAATGAATTCTAAGTTATGAAAACAAAAATACAAAAGTTCAACCTTTTAAGGTCAATGAAACCCTAAAGAAAATAAAACTAGGTTTGTGCATTATAATTAATATAAAATATTAATTATATGCACCTAAGAGAGCTAAAGTAACTAGAGTAATAAATAACTTACTCTAACACCCCCCCTCAAGTGAAGCTTAGGAGGAAGCTAACCTAGTAAAGCTATGAAAGTAGGAAAATGGGTCCTGGAAACAAGGCCTAATTAGGTACCCAATACAAGGAAATCTCTGTGAACTGGAGATAAAGGAGAAAACCTAGTGGGAAAAACCCCTCTCCAAAAAGAGATGAGAAAAAAATAGAAAGAAAATGGCTCAAGAGACTCTCTCAAAACCATAAACAACCCCCCCATGAGAGAGAGATGAGACATCAAAGCCCCCTTAGAATGAGGAAGCCCCTGGTGAAATGAACAAACCAAAGGAACTCCAATGCAGATGAAGCAAGGGCATAGAACAAGGAAACCACTAAATGACAAGAAGGCCTAACTAATGCTCCAAGGAGTAGACATGAGGATCCTAAAAAGGAATCCCCAATGCAGGTGTGTTGACACTGTCATGAAAGAGGAGATGAACGTCCTTTGTAGAATCTACAACAAGTGCTCTGAAAGGCTCGATGAGTGGAGCTAGAGGGTTTGGCAGAGTTGAAGAAGAAAAGATTTCAATAGGATATGGTGTGGTGATCTCAAGAACAATACAAAGGTTCATGTGTCTTGATTGCACCACATGATGTTCTCGTGAAAGAGAAGAAGTATGCTCTGATGATGGAGATGGTGGACCAAAGTGTGAGAAGGTGTAGAGATGGGTGGTATGATCAACTATCCTTGTAGCAATAAGGCCTCCTATTGCACTATCCCAAATATAGACTAAATCTGTAGTGAACTCAACTGTCTTCCTTGATCCATTGTGTGTAATCTAATACATCGAGAGAAGGTTTGTAGAGAGAGATGGAATGTACAATACATCATTGAATGTGCCATCCTGAATGTGAACTAAACCTTTCCTGTAGATTGTTAGAGCAATGTTATTCCCCATGACAATATGAGAAATTGGAGAAGCCTCAATAGAGAAGATGCCTTGAGAAGATGCCATATGGTGAGAAGCACCTAAATCTAGTATCCAAGGGACCTAGGAAGGGGATGCAAATGAAGCCCATAATGCATGATCCTATCCAAAATCTGATGAAGATGTTGAGGAGGTGGATGAAGACTGAAAGTTAGATCCCTATGAGGTAGAAGAGGATGGGGATGAAATAGAGCTCTTTTGAAGAAGAGCTTGCAGATCTACGTTCTATTTCTCATAGCCATCAAATCTCTTCTAAAAACAATGTGCGTCATCATGAGCTCCTTTCCAACAATAGGAACTTTAAGGAGTCTTAGTCTTATTTTTCTCTTTGTCTTAAAAGAAGAGGATGGACCAGTAGAGTGTTGAGAAGAGGAATCAGATATCTGCTTCAGCTTTTGCTCCTGTGTATCCTTGGCAAGTAATGCCTATGATGGTGAACCTATAAGTGAATCCATCTAAGTGAGCTTGGACTACTCATGAGTTAACCTATTATAGAATATCTCAAAAGAGGGCATCTAATGTTTGTTACCGAAGGCATCCATAGTGGAGTAGAAAGTGGAAGAAAAGATCTGATACTATCCTTGCAACTTTGAGAGTATAAAAAAAATACACTCATCATTTCTTTTGTTTCAACCACATCCCTGCAAGATTGTGTGTAGAGATTTGAACTTCATCAAGAAGTCCTCAATGGTGGGAAAGCTATTAGGTGTTAAAGAAGTTAACTCTGCATCAAGCTGAATTTCTCAGAACTCATTCACTTGGCCAAACAAAGTCTAAAATTTGAGCCAATAAGCTCATGGAGTAGTCAAACCATCCAAGTGAAATAGTAGACTATATGAAATGTTCAATGCAATAAATCCCATGGATTCATCCATTTTGTTTCCATGTTGAAGAACCTCAAAAGGGCATTGCAGAATAGGTTGGTTTACATCTAGACATGGCCATAAGCCTCTTGACATTACAAGGCTAGTCATTTATGTCTTCCGAGTGTGATAGTTGTGTGGTGTGAGTTGGATCATAGAAGGATCCAACATTGAGAGAAAGAAAAGATGAAAGTAGAAGGGTATGATTTTGAAGAAAATTATAGAATAGAAAATGCTCCCCCCACAATGAATAAAAATATCCCTCAAAACCAAAGCAACAACTATGGAAAAACACAAAAATTGAGAGAAGAACCTAGAATTCGGATGCAAAGAAGAGGAAAATAGAAGCCTCTAATTAAACACAAAATTAGAAAGCTCAAATGAACTTAGAATCAAACAAAACTAGCACCATTGACTCCATCTCTAAGTTAGCTTTCTGGCACTTCTTTCAGATCACAAAAATACATCTGTGTGCTGAAGTTATGAGCGAAAAACTGACTGCTGCTCTAAAAATGCACCTCTTTGGAAAATTACAGACACTATCTTAAATTTGATGCTCATACATCCATCACAGGTCATCACCAAAAAAAAAATGGTCACTAAAAAGATGATGTCATCTGTCAAAAAATGACATCATGTGGATGGTGGCGAAAAAGTGATGTTAGCTAACAGAATGATGGCATTAGCTAATGGATTGCTAACATGTCGTGTCTAAAAATGACATTAGGGTGATGTCATTCATTGGTGGTGGTGGCTCCCAAGAGGACAACCCAATAGCATCATTGGAGTTGGCAAAGCTGAGGTAGTCTTTGGGCAGAGCGGGGTCCGAGTGGTGCTGCGTCGGGGAGAGGTTGCTGCCGTCGGTGGAGTAGACTATGGGGGGTTGACGGGTGGTTGAACAGTGGTGCTTTGAGGCTTCTACAGTGGCACTCATTATATATATATATTAACCCTTCATCTGTATGGCCATACTAGGGGGCCAAATTTTGTTTCCAAAATGCCCTCTAGCCAAAAAAAAAAAGTTTTATATGTTTCTTGACTACAAACAACCTTCTGGATCCAATGGTGGCATCCGTTTGGGCCTAAAGTGTCCCAAAAATTCACCCTTCACCCTTTATAACAAAAAAACTCCAAACAAGCTAGGGTTTCTAACTCTAAATTGTGGTTTCAAGAATCTTCAAATGAGGAAGTAGCAAGTCTTCTCTGATACCATGTAGAAGTTGAGAAAACCAACTTCACAAATCCTCAAGAACACCTTCATGCAAATATCTTGCAATGAAGAGAAGCCAAAAATAGAAAAAGTAGAGCTTAGAAGTTCTCAAGAATGTGAAAGCAAAATTGAATTCTAAGTTATGAAAACAAAAATATAAAAGTTCAACCTTTTAAGGTGAATGAAACCCTAAAGAAAAGAAAACTAGATTTGCGCATTATAATTAATATAAAATATTAATTATATGCACCTAAGAGAGCTAAAGCAACTAGAGTAATAAATAACTTACTCTAACAAAGAATTCTAATTGCCCCAATCCCTCTAGGATATACCTAAGTAGAACATGAGTGGGCTAGGGATATCCATAAACCCTTATTAAGGAAAAATTGTCAAAAACAAATAAACTATGCCAATCATGGCTTAGTCTTCTATCCCCATTTTGGCATTTAGAAGGTCTTATTAGCATTTTTACCCCCCAAGGAATCCTCTCTATTATGTCATCTAGCATATTAGAAATAAGAAATACAAAATCTATTGAAAAAAAAGATTGTTGAAGTATAGAAATCTATCATGGGAATAATCATTATTTTGTCATTGATGTCAAACCTACTGGCATGCCCAAAATACAAGGGCAAAAACACACAAATTTTTTTATTTTTTTTTAAAACAAATATAAACACATTCACTTAGCTGATAAGTTTAACTCAGTTAAGACATAGGTACATTGCAAGATAGCAACGAGTCCTTCCTATCAATACCTTAACATTCCAAGCAGGTTTAAAAAGAATCAATTGTGTAGGACTAGATTGATAATTTGAACTTTTATCATTGGATCGATTTCAACATTTGTATCATTATTACTTTAATTCTTAAAGTAATACACTACAAATAAATAAATAAAAATGAATAGATCAATTTACTCCAACATGTAATACTAAATGACTATCTAGATATACATTCAACACTTAAAATTTAAAATCTAATAGTCTAACTTAATTTTATAACCTTTACTTACCATTTTAAAATAAAATAACACTACCTATCAATTTAAAAAATAAAATAAAATTAAATCACTTAACCAAATAAATATAAATTATTTTTACGATAGATTAAATAAAATAACTAACTTATTTAACGTCTCACATATAATCAAATAAACTTTATTCTAATAAAAAATTATTTAAATCTATAATCTATTTAAAATAAACATTTCTAATTAAAAATAATGATATAACTAAAATTAAATAATAAAAACTAACAAATTATCTTAACTTAACTAAAACTAACTATCAACATAATGCTAATTAGCTAATATCTAAAACAATAAATTTCATAACATAAACTAATTAAATTTTAAAAATTCATTTAAAATACTTACTATCCCAAACTTTAAAAAAAACATAATAATTACTTTGAATTTAAAACTAACTACACTATCAAAACTCCCTAACATCTAACTTAATATTACACTTAAAAGTAATATTTACTTCACTTAATTAAAACTAAAATAACAACTAACTATAACTTTAATTACTCTAATAAAATCAAACATTAAACAATACAAATTCTTTAAAAGAAATACTAACTAAGAAAAATCCAAATAATACTAATTCAAAACATACTAAACTAAAACTAAATTCTAAATCAAATAAATTTATTAATTTAAACATTAATTACTAACAAAAACTAAATTACCCTAACCACCCTACACCTACTAACACTTACCAATACTAAACGCCCCTAACCAACCCCTTGCCCACGTGGGGTACCACTTCCCAACTTGGGCGCATTCCCGAAGCGCTGACCAAGTGGGGAATGAGAACAACACATGACCCAAGGTCATTATCAAATATGGCTGGCCAAAACAAATCGCATGTGAAGTTAAAAAAAAAATTCTACCAAATCACATTTAATACATGATCTAGCCTTTTATCCAAAAATACCCCCTTAATTCCATTTGCAAGGATGACTGACATGTCACGTGGTTGTCCAAAGGTATTCACCAACTTTGGTAGAAAATTTGCATGGAGAATAATGAAGGGGTTTTAAAGGTCCATGTCCTATCAACTTTGAAACAACACCATTGTCCTCCCCCCCCCCCCCCCACGTAACAACATTGAATGCCTGCCATAACAAGAGGCATGGGTTCCCGAAGCTAGTGGGAAAAGGGTGATGTCAGCATTAAAAGAAGATGCTATAAGTATGGTCTACACCACATTTTCTTTAAAGGCATTTATGGAAAAAGTTTAGTTGTTAGGTCACTTTAGGATAGAATTTAGGATATTTGAAAGATAGATATTTAGAAATATGATTTTATATATTTTCTTTCTAATTAAATTTTTTATTATTTAAATTTAAAAGAGCATCAACAGAGAATATTTTTTGTTTTCACAAATGTTTTAATTTTGCTTGCCCATACAAAATCTAGAGAGTTTTTACTCTTTGGGGGCTTTTTTTTTTTTTGAGTCCTTATTATGCTAAGTGTAAAATTACAATCAACCTATTATTATTTTTAATTAATCTAATAGGACTTGTTACAACCTAGTTAAACCAAGAATTTGAATGAATCATTTTAACAACAAAGCTAGACTATTTTCAATAATCACGGAAAAAGAATCTACGATCATAACATAATTTTCATCTTAACATATATGAAAATTAATTTTCATAATTGAACATCATCATTTCATCTTATTTTTGATGTACATTCATATAGAAAAAAAATATATGAAAAACTCATGAGAAGCAATATTACTCAATTACTATTTTATTGACAACTTGATTTAAGGGCTCCCCCGAGAAAGAACCAAGAAGAAAACTCGGCGTTGTTGCCATTACAACAAAGGTTTTAAATACAATTTACATAGGATTTCAATCCCAAAATTACAATAGTCATATTAAATTTCCTTCATGGCCCTTAATAAGGGACCCATTTCATTTCCTAAAATACATCACTGAGGTCGTGGAGGGAACAAAAACTGACCAGGTGACAAACAAACATGACAAGGAACAAAATCAGGCATTCATTTCCACACTGGGTTTTCATAATAGGATTAAACATTGAATCAAAACTAGGGAAAGGTGGATTTTTCCAATAGGAGATGTTAGCCACAACACCAAAATAGGTGCCCAATCAGGGCTATAACTCAAGAATTTCCGTTCTTCCATTCTTACATGGCAAAACTCATACATGGTTTGTGCTGATAGGTAGTGGCCCATAACACCCTACCCTCTCTCCCTCTTCTCATCCTGAGAAGAGACTCTACACTTTTGGAGTCCAACTGAATACCTTTCCCGAAGTTGGCCACTTCTACCATATCCAAGGATGAGTAATGCCAAAACACCCATACAAGAAAACTTTGAAATTCAAGCAAAACATGAAAGAAAAGCATTCAAGAAAACATGGTTTCAATCCTTCCCAAGCATACCCAACATACATACAAGCATACCAATAAAAAACACAATAACATAAGCATGAAACAACATGAGCAACATGAACAAAGGAGATGAAGAACTCCTACCTTCACAAAGAGGTTATGGTAAAATGAACAATTTGAGAAGAGCTTTTCCTTCCTTGCCTTCAATCTTCCAAGACTTCTCTCTAAAAATAGAGATTGGGTAACAACCAAAACTTCTCAAAAAAGCCTCTAAATAAGATCCAAACTCAAAAAAGGCCCACATCACATTGTTGCCAAAAAGGAAGATCGTTAAGAGTGAAATCTGAAATCGGACAAATAAGGACATAAATGCAATTACTTAAAAAATTTACATTACTGACATAATGCGGCCATACCGGGGTCAGTGAGGAAAATAAGGGATCTTAGGTCTTCCAAATACATTGCAGGGATCTTGAATGGATTTTAAGATGGTGGTCTAATGACCATGTTGGTCAAACTTTGATTGATCCCACATACTAACTACTTACTTATCTCCATTTAATTTCATTTTTTAGCACCATATATTTTAGATAGATTCATTCCCTACTATGATAGTGAAATTTAAATGTCCACACTTATCATGGACCCATTATTGCCCAAGTGTCACGAAACCTGGCTCTGATACCAAAATGCCATGCCCAAAATACAAGGGAAAAAAAACACAATTTTTAAAATATTTTTTTTAAACAAATATAAACACACTCACTTAGCTGATAAGTTTAACTCAGTTAAGAAATAGGTAACTTGCAAGATAGTGACGAGTCCTTCCTATCAATGCCTTGATATTCCAAGCAGGTTTAAAAAGAATCAATTGTGTAGGACTAGATTGATAATTTGAACTTTTATCATTGGATCGATTTCAACATTTGTATCATTATTACTTTAATTCTTAAAGTAATACATTATAAATAAAAAAATAAAAATGAATAGATCAATTTACTCCAACATGTAATACTAAATGACTATCTAGATATACATTCAACACTTAAAATTTTAAATCTAACAGTCTAACTTAATTTTATAACCTTTATTTAACATTTTAAAATAAAATAACACTACCTATCGATTTAAAAGAAAAGAAAAGAAAAATTAAAATTAAAATCACTTAACCAAATAAATCTAAATTATTTTTACGACAGATTAAATAAAATAACAAACTTATTTAATGTCTCACATATAATTAAATAAACTTTATTCTAATTAAAATTTATTTAAATCTATAATCTATTTAAAATAAAATATTTCTAATTAAAAATAATGATATAACTAAAATTAAATAATAAAAACTAACAAATTATCTTAACTTAACTAAAACTAACTATCAACATAATGCTAATTAGCTAATATCTAAAACGTTAAATTTCATAACATAAACTAATTAAATTTTAAAACTTCATTTAAAATACTTACTATCCCAAACTAAACAAAAACATAATAATTACTTTGAATTTAAAACTAACTACACTATCAAAACTCCCTAACATCTGACTTAATATTACACTTAAAAGTAATATTTACTTCACTTAATTAAAACTAAAATAACAACTAACTATAACTTTAATTACACTAATAAAATCTAACATTAAACAATAAAAATTCTTTTAAAAAAATACTAACTAAGCAAAGTCCAAATAATACTAATTTAAAACATACTAAACTAAAACTAAATTCTAAATAAAATAAATTTATTAATTTAAACATTAACTACTAACACAAACTAAATTAACCTAACCACCCTACACCTACTAACACTTACCTATACTAAACACTCCTAACCCACCCCCTGCCCATGTCGGGTACCACTCCCCAACTTGGGCACATTCCCTAAGCACTGACCAAGAGGGGAATGCGAACAACAAATGACCCGAGGTCATTATCAAATATGGTTGGCCAAAACAAATCGCATGTTAAGTTTTTAAAAAAAATCTACCAAATCACATTTAATACATGATCTGGCCTTTTATCCAAAAATGCCCCCTTAATTCCATTTGCAAGGATGACTAACATGTCACATGGTTGTCCAAAGGTATTCACCAACTTTGGTAGGAAATTTTCATGGAGAATAATGAAGGGGTTTTAAAAGTCCATGTCCTATCAACTTTGAAACTAGACCATTGTCCCCCACCCCCTACGTAACAACATTGAATGCTTGCCATAACAAGATGTGTGAGTTCTTGGAGCCAGTGGGAAAAGGATGATGTCAGCGTTAAAAGAAGATGCTATAAGTATGGTCTTATACTTATCACCATACATAGGAGGTTGACTACTGGCGAGTCTAGTTGTATGACATACAGGTAGTCATATGGAGGTCATATATGGGTCTTGGGTTGTGGGCTGAGGAGAGGTAGCAACAGGATTCAACATTGAGTCAAAACTAGGGAAAGATGGATTTTTCCAATAGGATATGTCAGACACAACACCAAAATAGGTGCCCAATCAGGGCTATAACTCAAGAGATTCCATTCTTCCATTCTTACATGCCAAAACTCATACATGGTTTGTGTTGACAGGTAGTGGCCCATAACACCCTACCCTCTCTCCCTCTTCTCGTCTTGAGAAGAGAATCTACACTGTTGGAGTCCAACTGAATACCTTTCCCAAAGTTGGCCACTTCTGCCATATCCAAGGATGAGTAATGCCAAAACACCCATACAAGAAAACTTTGAAATTCAAGCAAAACATGAAAGAAAAGCATTCAAGAAAATATGGTTTTAATCCTTCCCAAGCATACCCAACATACATACAAGCATACCAATAAACAACACAATAACATAAGCATGAAACAACATGAGAAACATGAACAAAGGAGATGAAGAACTCCTACCTTCACAAAGAGGTTATGGTAAAATGAACAATTTGAGAAGAGCTTTTCCTTCCTTGCCTTCAATCTTCCAAGACTTCTCTCTAAAAATAGAGATTGGGTAACAACCAAAACTTCTCAAAAAAGCCTCTAAATAGGATTCAAACTCAACCACCTAAAAAGGCAATAGCTTCCCCCACTAGCCTAAAATCTAGAAGTTTCTAACTCAACCAAACCTAAGGTTAACCTCTAAGTGGAGTTGAGGTTATTCAATTGATGGTAACAACTTTCAATTTTCGCACTAAGGAAAAAATAGACTTTTTGAGTGACCTCAAAAGTCAACAAAAGGGGCTAGGGGGGTGGAAAATGCCCCCAACCCATACCCATACCCCTTGGGTATAAAGATTTCATGTTTTAAGGCCTTAAGAATTGATTTGGGACCAAACAAATGCTAGGAATATTTAGGACCATCTGACAACTCCAAAATGCAGATTAATCACTAATCCAGATTAGGGGTAACTAAACTCGATTAAAAATAGATTAGTAAAAAGGTCACTAACTTAGTTTGACTTAGGTCCATAGCTTACATAGTTAACCCTAACTAGCATGTTGGAATGCACATACAATTTATGAGTGTCAAGAGACACTATAAAAACACTGTTATGAAACATTAACATTTACTAATTATAGAATGATACATTCATACATCTCATGATACAAATAAAATACATACAATGAGGTTTCCACAAATGGTACATACTGTTCACTTTCATTTCTCCATTAGATTTCTCGACTAAAATATCTTGCACACTCATTGCACACATTAAGAGCTCAAGAAAATCACATACATATATATTCAAAACTTATCTAGGTAGTTATGTGAATCAAAACATGAATGTATTTGGATTTCAGTTCTTATTAGGACATCTAAACCATAAAAATATTATTTCATATCCATTCTGATCTCCTACAAGAGTTTTAACAGAGAGATACATATTTGATAAGTACATGCGAGGAGGGACCTTACACCTGGTACTTGCTAGTAACACAATTTCTAGCTTTGGTCAAAATACTATCATTTGATTGATTGATGAAGAGGATTTGAAAACAAAGGATAAAAGGAGTACCTAGAGAAAGGTTGAGTTACATGGTGTATACAAGGAGCACTAAGACCAAATAAGACTTTGATGATATAGTGTAATGTTTATCTACTTAAGGGTATAATGAAAGGATACTGAAGTAAAGAAAAGAAGAATAATAAATAATAAGAATGTGTTTGCCAAGCCTGATCAAACAAACAATATAAGCCAGGTAAGATTTAGTTTTTTCTAAGCAACCTAGTGCTGACCTAGCATTAGAAGACAATTATTGTCAAGTGTTAGTATAAAGAGTTTGGATGAAGATTTGATGAGTTTGAGTCGACATAAGTTGATTTCTTTAATTTTGTGAAGTGTATTGAAGTTAAGCATGATGCTTTGGTGGCAAAGAATTCAAAATAAACCATTTTGAAGTTGAATTTAATGAGAATTGTAAGAGAAGTTTCTATAGGGAACATAATGGAAAGAAGGGAAGATTCAATGAATCTAACCTAATCCTCATATGAACGATTGTGATTAAGCGACAAAAGATCAAAATTCTTTATTTAAGTGAATACAAGGCCAGAAGCAAAGTAAGAGTGACAGAGAGAAGTTCAAGTCTATGTTTGGAGGTGTTGCTTCATATGGTGGCCAAATGAATGAACATGCAGTTGGCATATTAAGAAAGAAGGCTTAAGGAGGTGAAGGCTTGAATGGTGAACAATCAATCAAAGATGAAGGGGAATGAATTACAAGTAGAATAGAGAGATGAATGAGAGATCTAAAATTTTTAAGTGAGCTTTTTTGTTATTAGATCAAGTCCTGCTATTACTTTATAGAAATTGTATCAATCTAGATAAATCCTTTGGATTAAGGTTGACCTAAAGTCATGAGTAAATCCTTTAACTGGGTAACATTCTAATGGAATATTCTAAAGCCATCTAACAAGGCTCACTCCTAATAGGGTGATTAACATCCTTTAATCAAGGTCACATTTAACAGTGTATATCATAACCTTTAATAAGTTTGGATCCTCACAAAGCTCACTTTAACAGAGTGAAAATTGGTAGCATGTTACTGTGGCTTTTCCCAAATTTGGTTTCCACATTAAATCCTTATGTCAAAATCATGTGATTTGATTATTGATAATTTATGTTTATATTTCTATAAGTTCATTTGACCTAGGATAGTAATATACTAAGGTTTGAGATATTGGATGAGCTAATCAATGCATGCACATATACTTGTTAAGTACTAAAAATTTTATTTTTACATTTGGACCTTGGATAACTAATTTACCCACCCTCTTAGTTATTCTAAATTATTCCAACAATTGGTATCAGAGATCTTGGTGGTTGTGAGGAAATAGTTTGAAGGTACTTGAAGCTAAAGATTAAGATGTATAGAAAGGAGGTGCCCAAGCTAAAAAAGGAATTTTTTCTTGCATGTAGAATTTTGATGAAGTTGCATCTAGGTAGACTTGGAGATTTTTCACAGTCAACTATAACAACTAAATATGTGGAAGTGGTTGGATCCCCCACTTCTCAAAAATTGAAAGAAAATAAAGAACACAATTGGGAAATGTTGGAGATTGCATCTTCCCTAAGCTATTTAGAGTTTGATGACATCAAAGAATGTACTAATGATAAAGAAATGAGGGATGCTCTACAAAAAATCTATGGAGGAGACAAGAATGTACTGAGAGTCGAGGCAAAAAAATTTAAGAGGAAAATTTGATGATATGAAAATGCAAGAAGGTGAAACCATAGTTCAGTATTATGGAAGAATCAAAGATGTTGTAAATGAAATTAAAGGATCTAATGGAGTTATTGAAGATTAAATTGTGATCAAAAAAGTATTAAGGAACCTACTACCTATCTATGTTATTAGAGTCTGCTATAAAAGAACTGAGGTGTACTCCCAGTAGTGATCTGACCCTTGAAGTACTAGTTGGTAGACTTACTACTTTGAACTTTCAAATTTTGATAATTTCAAATCTAAGAATATTGACTCTACTTTCAAATCTAAACTAATACTCAAAGAACCTAAAGATAAGATAAATTAAAAGGTAAAACATGTTGCTAGTTACAATGAACAAATGATGAAGAGCTCAAAGAATTGAAAGCATTGTTGGATAGGAATTTTATAGAGTCAACTTGGAAAATACAAAGGTAAGTTATTTCCATCATATTTTTTAATTGTAATGAAGTTGGTCATATTGTAGCAAGATGTCATGAGAAGATAAACAAAAAAAATGAAGACAACTAAAGAAGTATAAAAGATGAGAGTAGAAAAGGCTATAAAGACTAGGGAAAAAGAGCTTTCTACATTACTGAAGAAGAATCTAATGGTGAATCAGATGATCATGATGAAGATGTTATCTATGTTGCTATGGAAGATGATTCTAATTAAGAAGAGGCAACTACACTAGTATCTTATGTAACCAAAAGTGATAGATGGATAATTGAGAGTGGATGTTCTCATCACATTAATGGTGACAAAAGTAAGTTCATAACCCTTTAGCACTATAATGGAAATAATGTTAGATTTGGTAATGATGCACCCTATCTAGTGAAAGGTAAAGGATCGATAAAATTGATAGACAAGATTATGTGTGACAATGCTTACTATGTGGAAGGACTTAACCACAATCTATTAAGTGGTTCACAATTGAATAGTTTAGGATGCAAAGTTGAATTTGGAAACATGAAGGCCAAGATCTATGACATTGATGGAAAACTTATTGGAAGTAGTTATTAGACAAGAGGTAATTTATTTTTATCTTGACATGAATGAAACAACCTGTCTTGTTGTACAATTTGATGATGTGTGACTATGGCACAAAAGATTATGCCATGTAAATATTGATAACTTGGTTAGTATCAGTAAGATGAAAAGAGTTAGAGGTTTACCAAAACTGAAGAAACTTGATAATGTAATTTTCCAACAATGTCAGTTAAACAAGATGACAAAATCTAGTTTTAAGAGTAAGACTCATATTTCAAATGAAATTCTAGAATTAGTTGATATTGATCTTTGTGGACTAATTAATTTGGAAAGCTACAAAAGTTACACATATTTTATTCTATTTGTTGACTATTACTCTAGAATGATGATAGTGATATTTTTGAGAGAAAAATATGATGCTTTTTGAATGTTTAAGCGGTATCTTGCAAGAGTTGAAAAGGAAATTGGTATAAGCTTAAAATGTCTGAGATCTGATAGAGGTGGAGAGTTTACATCAAATAAATTCAATAATTTCTACAATGACAAAGGATTAAATGAAAAAAGTTTGCACCAAGGAACCCTCCAAAAAATGGGATAGCTAAAAGGAGAAACAAATCTATGATGGATTATGCAAGAACACTGATGATGGAGAAGAATGTACAAGTCAAGAAAGGTACAAATTTCACACCTTTTCAATTATGGTATGGATAATCACCCAATGTCAAATATTTTAAGGTGTTTGGAAGCAAGTGTTACATTATAAAGGATAATAGAAATATAAAATTTAATGTAAAAGGTGATGAAGGTATATTCCTAGGATATTCCACAAGAAGTAAATCTTATAAGTGTTGAAATGCTAGCACTAACAAAGTTGTGGAAGGTGCAAATATAAAGATTGATGAATATACATAATTACATGAAGATGAGAAACAAAAGGAACCTAAAAATTAAAAAAGCTTTATGTATTTCTATGAAGACATGTCTACTAATAGTAATGATATTGAGAACCAAGTTACTAATAAGTAAGAATCAGTCATTGCTAAGTCACATACAATGGATACTGAGTTATATCCAAGAATCGAGTTACATTTAGGAATTGAGATACATTCTAATTCCAAGATTAGTTTGCAAGAAAGGAATTTCAAGTTACCCGATAGATAAGTATACATTGAACTTGAGATTGAAATTCATGAACAATTTATTATTGAAGAAAGAAGAATCGAGCCAAGATTATCAAGATATGTTAGAAGACATCATCCTACTGAAAAAATCATTGGAGAAAAAGAGGATGGACCAATGAAAAGGAATATATTAAGAAATGAAACATGTTTTTTAAACATACATGAACCTAAAATAGTGGAGGATGCACTAGAGGATGAAGACTGGATTCAAGCCATGAATGAAGAAATTGATTAGATTAAGATGAAAAAATCCTCAACACTAGTACCAAGACCAGAGAACAAGAATGTTATTGGAGCAAAGTGGGAATACAAAAAAAAACTAGATGATAATGGTGAAGTAATAAGGAATAAGACAAGATTAGTTTACTAAGGTTATGCACAAGAAGAGGGAATTGATAATGGAGAGACATTTTCCCCAGTTGCAAGATTGGAAGGAGTAAGAACTTTTTTTTCTTATTTTTCTTATAAAGGATTCAAAGTTTATCAAATGGATGTTAAGTTAGAATTTTTGAATAGTATAGTAGAAGAAGAGGTTTACATTGAACAACCTAAAGGATTTTTTTGTCCAAATAATAAAAACATGGTGTGTAGATTTCATAAAGCTTTATATAGTTTAAAGAAAGCTCCCAGAGCATGGTATGAAAGACTACACAATTATCTTGTGAAGATTGGTTTTGAGAAGACTGATGACAACAACAACCTATACTTGAAAATAGGAGGTAAAAGAATTTTACTAGCTGAAATATTTTTTTATGATATCATATTTGGAGTAAAAAATGCATTATGTAAGACATTTGCAAATGAAATGATGAAAGAATTTGAGATGTCTATGTTTGGGGAAATAAAGTTCTTTGTTGGATTACAAGTATATCAGATGAAATATGGTATTTGCATTACTTAGTCCAAGTATGTAAAGGAAATATTGAAAACTTTTGGAACGAAAGATTCAAGACCAGTTAGTCCTCCCATGGTGACATGACATAAACTATCCAAAACTGATGATCTTGCTAAGGTAAATTAAACATTGGACATGTCTATGATTAGAAAGTTGCAATATGTAGTTCACAATTGACTTGATATTGCACTAGCTATTGGGATTTTTGCAAGATTTTTTGCAAATCCTAAGGAGAATCACTTAATGACTATTAAAAGGATTATGAGATACTTAAAAGGGACAAAAGGATTTGGTCTATACTACAAGAAGAATGATAAGTTTGACTTGAGAACCTATATAGATTTTAATTGGGCTAGAAACATTGATGATAGGAAAGAACAAGTGGTGGAGCATTTTTCTATGAAAAAAGATTAGTTTCCTAGACTAGCAAGAACCATAACTATATCTCACAATCTACTACTGAAGATGAATATGTGGCTACTATAGTGAATTGTACAAGTGTGGTATGGATAAATTAATTACTCAAAGGAATGAAGGAAGAAATTACTGAACCTATGGTAATTTACTATGACAACACAATTTCTATAAACTTATCTAAGAATCTTGTGATGTACAAAAAGACAAAGCACATTTCAATCAAGTATCATTATTTGAGAGAATTGGTTCAATAAAATGAAGTGATAATGAAATATATGAATACAAAGGAAAAAATAGTTGATATATTCACAAAGGCTTTACGAAAAATATTCACATGAATATCTTAGAGGTAAGCTATGGGTAATACCCCTATCTCAAGCTTCTTGAAGAAGTAATAGTGGTGCCCTACATCAACGAGTTAAATGACATACTTTACAACTTGATGTAGTGGATCTTACTTTAGGAACCACCTAAAGTAGAGAAGGAACTAAAAAAGAAGATTTATAGTCACAATCAAGGTGATAGAGGGAGAATCTTATCAAGGAAACCTGGACTATAGATATCTACATGAATAGATGACGAGTCTTTGTCATTGTTCTCAAAGAGGGGGATTTTTATCTTAATATTTTAAAGAGGGAAAGTTTAAGATGAAGAGTTTAAACTAAATATCCTGAAGATGTTAGAAATAGTAGATCACCAATGTAACTAAGAGGGGGGGGAGGGGGTTGAATTAGTTATGTATTAATCTTGAACAATTCTTAATTATTCAACCAAAATAAACAACAATCATAAAGAAATGTGCATACACAATTACACTAGATATGTTGACTAGGGAAACCCTTGATCAAAGGGAAAACCCCTATGGGAATGATGCCTACAAAATAATGTACTAATTTGAATATTCATTGTTAGAGGATGGACCCTATTAGGAATCTATTACAACACTTAGTACAAGGAGTCCCTATTAAGAGACTTTGAATCACTATTAGGAGATTCCAATCCTATTAGGATTTATAGAAGACAGCTGAACCCACTGTCCAAATGGATTCAAGATTAGATCAATAAACCCACTATCTAATTGATCTCGGTACTACTACTTTTAGAATAATAGATGTGAGATAATCTTTCACTTCTTCCTCTATCCAGTACATTTGACTTCTTCTCCTTCAGACCATGCAATTAGATCTAGAACTCAGAACCCATCAATAGTAACCCTTGAGGTCACACATTAGCAGATAACTCTACTCCTCTACTTTGCAATTTGGAAGTGTTCTCTATTTCTTGATTTCCAATGATGATATCTAAAACTCAAAAAATATATTTCCTTTATACCACACTCAATATTAATTCCTTGGGTTAGTTCCATACTTTATTATAAGTTATTTAATTGAAATATGCATTTAATTAATGCTGTCGACTTACAATTATACACAATATTTCACATGTGTGACTTTTATACCTGCACACGTACTAATGTCATTAGTGGTTAGCATACTACCTCTGGTTAACTATGCAACCCTTCATTCCAAATACAATGTGCTATATTGATCATACAATAGAAACTATTTTCCCAATGCTTTGTTTCCTTGCAGTTCTCCGTAAATCGTTTATATCTTCCATATGTTGTTGATTCATATTTTGTGCACTTTCCAATATGTCACATACATGTTGTAGTATATGCTAGTAACTAAACATAAGCAGATACATAATCCATTGTCCTTAATACAAAAATCATAGTCTGCTACTCTGTTAATTTTTGCTAACTTATTATATTTTCTTCAATGACAAACATAGTTATACATCATATCAATGTTCTGTAATACTCCCCCATAGCATCATCATACATGTTCACAATCTCCCATTTGGCATTGATGGAAACATAAATGAAAAACATCTAGTTCCAAGAATACCAACAAGTTTCTTCATCACTCAAATCTTGCTTCATGCAAATCTTTTATTGTAACACTACTCCCCCATAGTACCAACTTTCTCTAATTTTTTTCATGTCACTCTCTCCCCCATTGACATCAATGTCAAAGATTACACAAAAATTGAACATAAAACAATCTATCAGCATGACCACAAGAAAATCTATTGGTTTACAACTTTTGCGTATAGTTCTATAGACAACACAAGTGTTTATAGACACTATTGCACACCAATTTCCTATTTCCAAGAGTCCTTGATTGACTATGTTCATCACAGATACTCCTCCATTGAGGAATCATTAGCATATAGTCCAGTCTAACAATGGTGCTATATACCCTTGACTAATGCACTTTTTGCATCTTCTATTCTGAGCTAGGTAGGGGCATAACTCCAACCATACCTCTCAAGTACTCAAATATATCCTTTGGCAAGGCCTTTGTGAAAATGTTTGCAGTTTGTTCCTTAGTATTAATGTACTCCAGTCTTATTTCTTTCTCAACAACTTTCTCTCTTAACACATGATATTTTATGGTAATGTGTTTAGTCTTAGAATGCAAAACAAGATTCTTAGATATGTTAACAATACTTGCATCATCACAATAAATGATAATATGTTATGTGAATGTAATTCCAATATCCTTCATCATCTACTTCATCCATATGACTTGATTATAGTTGTCTGCTACTGCAACATACTCTACGTCTATAGTACTTTGTCAGGTACAATTTTGCTTCTTACTAAGCCATGAAACTAGTCTTCCTCTAAGGAAAAAATGATCCTCCACTAGTGCTTTTTCTATCATCCCTATCTCTAGCCCAATCAACATCTGTATAAGTACAAAGAGAAAATTCATTTCTTCTATCATATCAAATGCTATAATTTGATATTTTTTTCAGATATCTAAATATCCTTTTTACTAATACATTATGGTATATCTAGTCTACTATAAGTCAGATACTGCAATCCTCCAATCATATATTTGTACTTATTTTGTTCAACAGTAGGTGTCTCATCCTTGCTTGATAACTTGTGACCAATTATCATAGGAGTTCCAATAGGTTTACAATTTTCTAGAGCAAATATGTTTAGAAAATCTTTTAAGTACTTGGCTTGAGAGATAAAGATACGCTCTTTATTCTGAACAATCTGCAATCCCAAGAAAAAAGTTCATTTCTCCTATCATGCTCATCTCAAACTCATTCTTTATGTCTTCTAAGAATTTTTTACCGGCTTCATCATTTCCACCAAAAATGATGTCATAAAAAAATACAATGTTTATTAGAAATTGATCTTCTATTTTCTTTAAGTACAAGTTACTATTTGTTGTTCCTTTAGAAAATCCAAGCTTTGCTAAGTGTTGTCCAACCTTGCATACTAGGTTCTTGGTGCTTACTTTAATCCATACAATGCTTTCTTTAGTTTGCAAACCATATCCTTCTCTTCTATTAAAGGAAAACCCTTTGGTTGTTCAATATAAACTTCTTTAAGTTCTCCATTCAAGAATGTTGACTTAACATCCATATGATATACCTTAAAATTCTTGTTTCTACATATGCCAAGAACATTCTGACTACTTCCATCCTTGCTATAGCTACATATGTTTCCTCATAATCAATTCCTTCCTACTGAGAGTAGCCTTTTCAAAAAAGTCTTTCTTTATTCCTTATTACTTCTCCTTTTTTATTCATTTTATTTTTGAATACCCATTTTGTGCCAATCACATTTTTGTCCTTAGGTCTAGGAACTAATTCCCATGTGTCATTTTTAATTATCAGCTAGATTTCTTCCTCCATTCCTCTTATACAATGATCATCTTTGATTACTTCATCTATGCTTCTTGGTTCTATTTGAGATATCAGACATAGTTCTTCGTTAATTCTGCTCATTGTCATTACTCCCTTTTCTTTACTTCCTATTATCTAGTCAGAAGGATAATGTCTTATCATGTACCTATTTAGGTTAGGAGTTGCTACTTCAACTCTTATTTTAGGCATTGTGCTCTATTCTTCTCTTACATCTTCAATTTGCACATTTTTCTACAAGTCATTATTAGTCTTGAGAAATAATTCATTACTTCTATTAGTCATTCCAAATTAATCATCTCCATCAGAGTTATAATCCATTATCTTTTCCTTGGTGCCAAATTTTTCATCAATTTTAACATTTGCACACTCTACTATAGTTTTTGTTCTATAGTTGAAACATCTATAAGCTTTACTTTTTAATGAATAGCCAAGAAACATACGTTCATCACTCCTTGGATCAAACTTACTGATATCATCATCTCTTTTGATGCAACATTTTCTTCCAAATATATTGAAGTACTTGACTGATGGTGAGTGACCAAACCATAATTCATAAGGTTTTCTTTCCATACCTTTCCTAATCTATACTTTGTTCAGTGTGTATAGTGCTATATTGACTGCTAAGGTCTTTGGTACATCATTCTCAAATAACATAGCCTTGCTACTTCAGCAATTGATTTATTTCTTATTTCAACAATCCCATTCTTCTCAGGTGTATGGGATAAAGATAATTATCTCTTGATACCATGTTCTTCACAATAGGTATTGAATTCTCTAGAGGTGAATTCTCCTCCTCTATCTGATCTTAAGCTCTTGAATTTGACCCTAGATTCATTCTCAACTTTATTCTTAAATATCTTGAATTTCTCAAATGCTTCTAATTTTTCTTTAAGAAAAGCTACCCACATCATTCTAGTGAAATCATCAACAAAAATCATAAAATACCTTTCTCCATAGTATCCTCTTGTTCTTGCAGGACCACTTAGATCTATATGAATCAATTCCAACTTTTGTGTAGTACAAAACTACTTGCTAGGAAATAAGACTCTCTTCTACTTAGCTAAAATACATTCCTTATAAATAGTATCAGTGGGCTTAGTGATCTTAGGTAAATCTCTTACAACAAGTGTATTATTGGCCTTCACAACATTATCAAAGTTAATGTGACAAAATCCTCTATGCCATAGCCAACTATTTTCAATCTTAGCTACCAAACATGTTATTTCAATGGAGTTTAATTGAAATACATTACCTCTAGTTCTTGTGCCATTACCAAGTAGTTTTTCTTCCTTTATTTTGATAATGCATGTGTTATTACCAAACTACAATCGGTAACCTTTGTCCATAAGCTATCCAAAACTCAACAAGTTATGCTTCAATCCATCAACAAAGTAAGCACCATCAGTGTATATTTTACCACCAAGTGGGATAGATCCAATTCCTATAATATGACAAGCTATATTGTTTCCTACTCTGACAATTCCTCCACTATGGCTTCTAAATTTGACAAACTTGCTCATATCACCAATCATGTGATGTGAATAACCACTATTAATGGTCCAATATTTCTTTTCAACTTGTGAGATCAGTGCACTTTCTTCTCTGATTTCTCTATCAAGATCATCCTCCTTTATAGCTAAGAACCCTAATTCATCTTCACTCATGTTTTGATCAGATTCCTCTTCTTCTTCTTCTTCTTCATTAGCATATAAACAATTTCTAGGTCTTGTAGACTTGAACCTTCCCTTATACTTTCTTTTTCTTTTACGACACTTAGATGCATAATGACCATATTCATTAGATGTCCAAAATTTGAAGATATTCTTACAATCTTTTTCTCTTTCCACAAGAAGAGCTACTCCCTCTTGGATCTTTTCTTCAATGGACTTGCTACTATTGATAATGTCTCCCTGTGCTTTTGTGCTCCTTGCTAAACCAGGTTTGATATTTAGTGCACCAAATGTTGTCTCAACTTTTGCCAATTCTCTAGACTATTTCAAATCAAATTCTAAAACTTCCAATCTACCAAGCAATGTCTCTTTGGTGAAATCAGTAGTATAGGGTATCATCAATTGAATCATTTATGCCACTATCTTGAAAAGTGGTATCAGACTTTTCAAAATCTTCCATATCACTTCATCATCAGATTTCTTTCCATCATGAGATGTGATTCCTACAAAAATCTTAGATATTTTCCCAACATAGCTTCTTACAGATTCATCTTCCATCATTCTAGCATCTTGGAAAGTACAATACAAATTTTTCAATCTAACCTTTTTTGCATGTGTATCACCCTCATAATTAGCCTCTAAATTTTTCCAAATTTTATGAGATGTTTTGAGTAGTTTTATTTGAGTGTACTCACTTTTAGGTAACACTTTGCTTCTCTTGCCCTTGTGTTGCACATAAACACTTCTCTTTGTTCCTCAGTATAAGTTTCAAGATTGTCTTCTTCTGCAATATTTTTAGATGTCTTGGTTACAAGCCAATATCCTAGACCCATGCACAAGAGATGAGTCTTCATTTTATCCTTATAGTTTCCATAGTTTGTGCCATTAAATCTAGGACTTTCCTTTCTAAATAGATTCACCATGGATCTCCCAAAGTTCTTAAACTTCCCTTCAAGGACTTGAAGCTCTGATACCAATTGTTAGAAATAGTAGATCACCAATATAACTGAGAGGGGGGGGTGAATTAGTTATGTATTAATCTTGAACAATTCTTAATTATTCAACCAAAGTAGACAACAATCATAAAGAAATGTGTATACACAATTACACTAGATATGTTGACTAGGGAAACCCTTGATCAAAGGGAACCCTAGTGGGAATGATGCCCACAAAATAATGTACTAATATGAATATTCTTTGTTAGAGGATGGACCCTATTAGGAGTCTATTAAAAAACTTAGTACAATAAGTCCCTATTAGGAGACCTTGAATCCCTTTTAGGAGATTCCAACCTTGTTAGGAGTTGTAGAAGATAGCTGAACCCACTATCCAAATAGTGTTAGGATCAAATAATCAAACCCACTATCTAATTGATCTCGATACTATTCCTTTTAGAATAATAAATGCGAGATAATCTTTTGCTTCTTTCTCTATCTAATATGTTAGACTTGTTCACCTTCAGATCATGTAATCAGATTTGGAACTTAGAACCCATCAATAGTAACCCTTGAGATCATGCATTCACGAATTACTCTACTCCTCTACTTTGTAATTCACAAGTGTTCTTTGCTTCTTGATTTCCAATGATGATATCTAAAAATTGAAAAACATCTTTCCTTTATACTACACTCAATATTAAGTCCTTGAGTCAGCTTCATACTTTATTATAAGTTATTTAAGTGAAATACACATTTAATTAATGTTGTTAGCTCATAGTTATACATAAAATTTCACATGTGCAACTTCCATACCTATGCACTCATTGATGTCATCAGTGGTCAGTGTACTACCTCTAGTTAACCACATAACCCTTCATTCCAAATACCATGTGCTATATCAATAATACAATAGAAACTATTTTTCCAATGCTCTGTTTCCCTGTAGTTCTCTATAAATTATCAATATCTTCTATTACACTGTTGATTTAGGTTCTATGCACTTGCCCATAGGTCACATACATGCTATAGTATATGCTAGTAACTATGCATAAGTAGATATGTAATGTATTGTCCTTAATACAAAAATCATAGTCTACCACTCTACTAATTTTTACTAACTTATTACTATGTTGTCATCAATGACAAACATAGTTATCCATCATATCAATGTTTTGCAATACTCCCCCATAGTATTAGCATACATGCTAATAGAAGAGAGAGTGTATCTGAAGAAGAAGAGAGATTGCAAATAAAATAGTAACCTATATAGAGGAAGGATATATAAGCTAGAGGGAGAGATTACAATAAAAGGTATTAAGTTTCTTTTTGGTAATTTTGTTGTTATTGGTTTTTAATTAATGCAAAAGAGGGAGATTGTTGAAAAAGAAGATTGTTGAAGTATAGAAACCTATCATGGAACATTAATTATTTTGCCATTAATGCCAAACCTTCTACTTGTTGGTAAGACAATTGCTAACTTTGGTTAGAATTCTATCATTTGATTGATTGATGAAGATGGTTTAATAAGAGAGGATAAGAAGAGTACCTAGAGAAATGTTGACTTATATGGTGTATAAAAGGAACACTAAGACAAAACAAGACTTTGATGATATAGTGTATTGTTTATCTACTTAAGGCTATAATGAAAGGATATTGAAGCAAAGACAAGAAGAAGACTAAACAATAATAATGTGTCTACCAAGACTAACCAAACAAGCAATGTAATTTGAGCAAGATTTAGTTTATGCTGAGCAACCTAGTGTTGACCAAGCATCAAAAGATAGTTATTATTGAGTGAGAGTATAAAGAGTTTGGATGAAAATTTGATGAATTTGAGCCAATATAAGTTTATTTATTGAATTTTGTGAAGCGTGTTGATGATAAGCATGATGATATGGTGGCACATAATTCAAGATAAACCATTTTGAAGAAGAATTTAATTGGGATTGTAAGACAATTTTCTAGAGGGAACATAATGAAAAGAAGGGAAGATTCAATCAATCTAACCTAACCCTAAGATAGACAATTGTGATTAAGAAACAAAAGATTAAAAAATCTCTAGTTAAAGGAATACAAGGCTAGAAGAAAGTTAGAGTGATAGAGGGAAATCCAAGTCTAAGTCTGGAGGTGTTGCTTCATATGGTGGCCAAATTAATGAATCTACAATTGAAATACTAAGCAAGAAGGCTTAAGGAGGTGAAGTCTTGAAGGGTGAACAAGAAATCAAAGATGAAGGGGATTGAATGCCAATAAAAATGGAGAGCTGAATGAGAGTTCCAAAATTTTCAATTGAGTTGGTTTATTATTAGATCAAGTCATGCTATTACTTTATAGAAATTGTATTAGTCTGGATAAATCATTTGGATTAAGGTTGACTTAACAGTCATGAGTAAATCCTTGAACCAGGTGAAATTCTAATGGACTATTCTAAAGTCCTCTAACAAGGCTTAATTGAAATCCTTTAATCAAGGTCACATTTAATAGTGTTTATCATAACCTTTAACAAGGTTGGCTCCTTGCAGAGCTCACTTCAGAAGAGTGAAAATTGGTAGCATGTTACTGATGGTTTTTCCAAAAATATGTTTTCACATTAAATCCTTGTGTCAAAATTGTTTGATTGGATTTGTGATAACTTATGTTGAAATTTTTGCAAAGTCCATTTGACCTAAAAAATATAGTAAGGCTTGAGATATTGGATGATCTAATTAATGCATGCACATATACTTGCTAAGTATTGAAAAGTTTTATTTGTACATTTGGACCTTGGATAATTGATTCACACCCCCTCTCAATTATTCTAAATTACTCCAAAAAAAACCATTATAAAGAGAAATGACATTAGAATAAGGATAAAACCTCTATCAAAAGTGAGTCTGTAGATCCATGAGAAAATTCTCTCCATTTTCTTCAATCCCTTCAATGAAATTTGGATTGATATGCCCTGTATTATTATACATGATGCTGTGCATTAACAATAAGTGCTGGTGGAATTTGAAGTTCCCCATCTCTCCTCTTTGAGCAACAACAATTTTATTGTACATCACATTAATTATGTGTGTCACAAAGTCATAGCCTACATTGTGGTGTGAGTCTTGGATGTCTAGGGCCATAATGTAGACATATCCAAGAGCATTCATGGTGCTATCCAATCCAATTACCTTATCAACTTTGATCATAGTGTACTAGAAGAATTTGTAGAAAAACTCCAAAGGCATGAAATCACCTACCTTCTTTGGTAGCTCTCCCTTCTCCTTGGCTTTGGGAATATGCCTTCGCATAACCCTCCTGTTAAAGAAATGATTTTTATTTTTGAAAGTCTCATTCATTTTCTCCTATTCAATAGACATTATCATTGGTCCTCCAAGGTTGAAGAATTAAATAAAATTTTCTCTATCCAATTTTCACAATATACTCATGTCTTTCCTATGAAACTCATGAGTGGTAGGATTATAAGACTTTATCAAGGCTTTTACCAGGTCCACATCCATTATTACCTCTGGCATAATTAATTTTTCCAGGTTCCTGATCCAAGGGTTATAGATTGGAGGCTTATCAAATCTATTATTATAGAGATACCAAAATAGATCATTTCTATTTGTTTCTCGTATAGTGGCATTCCTACAAAAATTGTATGTATCCTTGAAGAAGTGAGAATTCATTATCTAAGAATGGGATGATCCTGGGAGGAAATATACCCATTCCTCAGCATATAAGCTAGCTAATTTAACCTTAGGTTGCTAAGAACCTTGAGAAGTTTCTTGCACATCAACTTGAGTGATTATCTTTCCCTCTTCTTGTGTCATCTTCTCTGAATTCAACTACTTAAAACACTCTTTTTGCAACTAAGAATTCTAAAAATTGAATTCTATGAATGTTGTAATTAGAAAAACATCAAATAAGATCTTTAATAAAAATTTTAGGAAGAGAAAAATATTTATGGTGTCCTTAAGTCAGCATGTATGAGAATTCTCAAAATCTCCAAAAGTATCACAATTTGGGTTTATAATGCTTCTACTAATAGTTGTTTTAGATTTTTCTTGCACTTTTTTAGACAATACATATCTTTTTAATCATCATGATATTTTAATAGTCACTTTAATGTTAGAAGCTCATATTGCAACCATGTGAACACTATGGACTACTTGGTTTTTTGTGGCTTTGAAAGGTGTATTTATCCTTTTTTGCTTTTTTCAGCGACTGTGCAAATGCCCTTATCACTACTTCATAGCTTGTTTTATACTCCATGCACTTAACTACATGACTAAGCACCTTCATAGATCTCTTCATGTTCTTAACTATGTCATATGGTTATGCTTCAACCTTAACCTGCACATTTCTTTCTTGTGACCATGTGAAACCCTTTTAAATTAGTTGATCACCTGGGTGTTATTTTTTATTCTCTTCATTACTTGAGATGTGCAACCATGAAACTACTTGAAATGTTACTAGCTCTAAACTCTTTCGCTCAATTACTACCTCCTTTTTAGCTTAAAACTTAAGTGCACAATCGTACAATCAAAGGATTCCTTTAAGGTTGTTAAATTGTGGTAATTGATTAGGAAAGTATTGTACATACTTCATAAATTATTTGGGGCTCAGGGCATCGGCCCAAAAAATATTTTTGGGCCCTATTTTATCAAGATTTTGCGCCAACGTGTAATTATTAATTATAACCCTAAAGTGGTAAAAATACTTGTATAAAAGAGCTTAGGGTTAGGGATTATTTCATAGTTGTGATGCAAAATTGGTTCTTGCGGCAGTATTGAGCTATAAGGGATTATGGATTGTAATCAAGTTGTAATTATTGGATAGTAATAATATCAAACTTGTTGTTTGGTGGATGTAGCTTAGGGATTCGGTGAACCACATTAAATCTTGGTATCTTGTGTTCTTTTCTATGTGATCTATTATTTTTTGATATTGGTTATATTTGCATGTAATTGTTATTTCTATCCATGGTTTAATCTTGAAAAATTTTACAAGCCCTTTTTCTAGGTTGCAACTTCATTTGATTTTTTACCTCTTAATTGCGTGACTAAGTATTTCTTTCCTTATATTCAATAGCTTTCCCTAGTCATGGCTCAAGTTTACCATTTTCTTTCTAACTGCATGACCACGTGATTGAAGAATTATTTAATGTGTCACCTAGTCACAAATCATATCTTCTATTAGCCTTTAAGCCTTGTGACCATGTGATCAAGTATTTTAACGATGTGTACTCACCATTTCCCTCTTTCATTGTTATCTTAAGATACTATGATTTTAAGGCTCTAACCATGCAATTATAATTGGTTGCTAAGTTGCTTCATCATTTTTACCTTTTAAGATTGAAATACTGAAATAGCAATGAGAACTTTTCTAACTTTTGTCGTACAGTTGCACTATAAATTGACTATTATAATATGAAACTCTGCTCAAATGCCTCCACATGTCAAATCCTTTGAACAACAAGAGGGTTACAATTGAGAAATAACCTCTTTTCATGCAGTCGTAGCTTGAAACTCCAAAAATGCTTGAAATGTGTGACCATGCAAATTCTACCTCCTTAACCATTTCATTCATTCATTGCTTAGAATGGCCTTTTGCAACACACCACTATGACCAACTATTCAAAGTGATTGCTAGCTATTTTTCTCAAACAAAACATAAAGATGCTAAGAACCAAATCATGTAATGACCATGCAATCACCTTGGTCACACCTAAACAATTTCAAAGGTCCTTCTATAAGCATGAAAACAATTTAAAATAATGAGGGCTTCTTTATGAACATAAGGGCACAAATTATGAACTAGGATAAGTAGGAGAAAATTTCCACAACAAGTCAAATTGTAATATTGCTATCAAGATTTAACTGTGTGATTTTGAGTCAAACTCATTGACCCATGTTTCATGAGTAGTGATTCAACATGAATCCATCTCTCATGAGAATAAATGGAACACTTAGCACTCATTAAATCTAGGTGATGCTCACAAGGGTGAAGCACCAAGACTTCCCAAGAGGCCACCCATTCTAGTACTACTCCAACCTAAGCACACTTAACTATAGAGTTTCCTCCATGGTTAAACCCAAATCTTGCAACCCCATTTGCAAAGCCTTCAAAAAAATTTGTGACTTATGAACCATTCATTAGAAAGCCCCTTAAGCTCATCAATTGATAAGTAGGAGATAATTTCCATAGCAAGTTAAATTGTGATATTGCTATTAGGATTGAATTGTGTGATTTTGAGTCAAGCTCATTGACCCATGTTTCATGAGTAGTGATTCAACACGAATCCATCTCTCATGAGATTAAATGGAACAATTAGCACTCATTGGATCTAGGTGATTCTCATAGGGGTGAAGCATTGGGACTTCTCGAGAGGTCATGAACTAGGATTTTCTAGGATAATTTTGCACATAAAAATCACAAACCCTAACTGCTAAAAAAGAATAAACTAGATTTTTACAACAATTTTTTTTAAGATTTCAAGCCAAGTGAAAATATAGACCAACAAATGGCTAGGTTCTCTAGCACCACATAGATTAAGAAAGCCCTAGTTTTAGGCAGCTAAAAGTGACTCTATGTTAATTGATTGATCAAATGGGCATGTTACCAAAAAAAGGGTTTGAGAATCTATTGATTGGGATGATGAATAAATAATTCCATAGGACTTTGAAGTATTGGAGAGAATTATTTAATATTATTCTTTGTAAAAGTGGCCTGATTAGGCCTAGTCTTAGTAGGCCAGTTTGAAGGATATGCATGTCTATACAAACTAACCACTTCTATTTTTTGACATATGTTGGAGAAATTGAAAATGGGCATCTTAATCTTTACTTATTTTGTCAAGATTTTTGGAAGAATTTTGAACAAAGTTGAGATTACCAAATTTTAAGGGCTAATTGTATTAGGCCTAGTAGGATCATTTTGGGCCTTGGGAATGTGATTCATGAGTGAAACCAATACATAAGGTTAAGGTAAGTTGGATTGAATACATTGGAGTTCTTGTATGAGTCTAAGTTGTGGGAGAGTTAAGTTGGTTGTTCTTTGGTGAGAGCAAGAACTAGCAAGAAATAAGGGTTTTGTAAGCAAGTTTGTTTGGAAACTTAGTGATATCAAGTTAGGGATCAAACACCCTCTACATGATAAAGGCACAAAAGATAGTTGTGATGACCTTATGGAAAGACATATTGTCAATTAGTGCCAACATACTTATTCATTATTTAGGTAGGTAGGCTAATACTACAATTGAGCTTTCCTTGAGACATCATATCCTAGTGTAGCCCAAGAAGATTGAGAATATCATGCATATACCTAGTGTCCAATTTAAACTAAGTATCCAATATGAATAATGTAAATAGTGTTAACTAAGAAAGAAGTATCGCCCAAGCACACTATATTTCTTAAGCATTAACATATCACCCAAGTGTTGGACATATAGAAGGAGTAACTGAGAGAGGAGGGGGGGTTGGGCGGTGAATCAATTACCAGTAAGGAAAATCCTAGATCCCTTAGATATCAACAATAAAATTTAAATTGAGAAAACTGATTTTTATTGTTACTTGATAAACACATAGACAATGTTGTAACTCAGTAAATTCAGAGTGTGAATTAATTTTAGTAGATCTTAAAATATTAATAGTAATTAATTTAAAAGCATAAGAGAAATGACATGAACACATGAGACACTGGGATTTAACATGGAAACCCAATTTGGGAAAAAACCACCAATGTAACTAGTTACTATTTTTCACTCTTCTGAAGTGAGCCCTATTAGGAGCCAACCCTGTTAAAGGTTACAAAACACACTGTTAGGTGTGACCTGGTTAGACGATTTAATCACTCTATTAGGAGTGGCCTTGTGAGAGGTCTTAAAAAAATTCAATGGGATTGTCACCTTGTTAGAGGATTTACAACTAGCTATTAAATCAACTCTATTAAGAGATTTTACATCTTTATTACAATGGTTAGAGAGTAATAATGAAATGACCTGATTGTGATGCAAATGAATTTCTAAATCTAGATCTCTTTTCTACTTAAACTTGATCCTTCCTAATAAAATATTACCTTTTTGCTCCACAAGGATACTTTCTTATCCTTCAAGTTTGCTCCCACTCTTTCCTTTTTCAATTCAATCAACACACTTGCACACACTAGAAATCTCAACTTGACCTTATATTTATATCATCCAAATTGTCAACTTGGCTCAATACAAATTAGAATTACCACTAATAATACCATGGTAGGCTAGAACCAATACTTAAAATAATTAAGCTTCTCATGACAAAACAACAAAATCCTTTATTAGCCAACCCTACTCAATAAACATTAGTTCTGAGACAATTTCTAGTGTTAACCAACAGAGGATTGATTAACACTATAAACTTGCAAAAATCCTTTGGAAAATGAGTGAACTCAGTGAACACTGACTCTGTCCAACTTTCCCTTTGTTAACTGAGTGATCTCAATTAACACTCTTTTCTTCCTCAATTCTTTCAATGCTTGAGTGAGCTCGGTAGACACTGCCTTCGCAGAATAAACTTCAAGAATGCTCAGTAGAAAAGGAGAATTGTCTTTCTGACCAAGTGAGCTTACTAAGGACTAACTAACAACTAAAATGACATTTGTGTGACATCAAAAAAAACACACAATTAGACAATTGTATCCAACAATTTCCCTCTTTGGCATTGATGACAACACAACATGTCATAGTAGAATGAAATTTGAGAACAAGAATTTCTCTGATAGAAAGTTTCTCCCTCTTAGATTTTTCACCAAAAAACTTCTTCTTTCATGCAATAATCTCCCTTTGTGAAGGAATTACATAAATGCTCCCTCTAAAACCTAATTTTAGAAAGATATGACAATAATCTTCTCCCTCTTTGACAACACATAACAAATTAGTATCGATGTACCTTGAGTACTAATTCATATGCAATATTCTCTTGACTATGCTACATCAATTGATTGATCTTTAACTTGGTTCCTGTTGATGCATCTCTAAAACTTCATCTAGTGAGCCTCAGATAGGGGAGTGACCCCTAACTTACCTCTAAGATACAGAAATGCATCCTTAGGTAATGGCTTGGTAAATATGTCTACAATCTATTCTTGTATGGACATATTCCAATCTGATTTCTTTATCCTACACCAATTCTTTAACAAAATGATGTTTTATAGCAATGTACTTAGTTTTGGAATGCATCACTAGGTTCTTTGATTTGTTAAATGCACTAGCATTATCACAAAACATGACATCTAGTTCTTTGATCTCAACCTTCATGCCTTTCAACAATTGTTTAAACCAAACAATGTTAGAAAAATTCACTGCTACTACTACATATTCTACTTTTGCTATAGATTGGGATGTGTAGTTTTTCTTCTTTCCTATCCAAGATACCAACCTTTTATCAAGAAAGAAAGCTCCACCACTTGTGCTTTTTCTAATATCAAGATTTCTTGCCCAATCAGTATTAGTGAATACCTTTAGGTCTAGGTTTCCTCTAAGTTTGTACTATAAACCATAGTCTTCACTACCTTTTAGATATCTCAAAATTCTTTTGATTGCTATCATCTGATTTTCTTTGGATTTAGCTAAAAATCTTGCCACTATCCCAACTCCTAAGGTTATATTAGGCCTTGTGTGAACTATGCACTATAATTTTTCAATCATTGATCTGTATAAGGTCTGATCTACTTCTTTGGTGTCATCATCTTTGGTAAGCTTAAGTCCAGTACACATAGGGGTACCAACTAGTTTAGAATCTTCCATACCAAACTTCTTGAGTATCTCTTTTACATACTAGGATTGGTTGATATAGATACCATCCTTGTTCTGCTATATCTGCAATCCAACAAAGAATTTTATTTCACCAAACATGGACATCTCAAACTCTTTGTTCATTTTTTCTAAAAATGCTTTGCATAGATCATTATTTCTTCTAAAGAGAGTATCGTCCATAAATATCTCGGCCATCACAACTTTGTTTTCTAGTCCTTCCTTGACATACAGACTACAGTTATCATTTCTTCTCTGAAAACCAATCTATATAAGGTATTTATGTAACCTTTCTTACCATGCACTAAGAGCTTCTTTCAGACCATAAAGTTCTTTGTGTAATTTTTAGACCATGTTTTTTTTTCAGGATCAACAAAACCTTCTAGTTTTTCAATGTAGACTTCTTCATCAAGAACAACATTGAGAAATGCAGGTTTAACATCCATTTGATATACTTTAAATCCTTTGTGAGTTGCATATGCAAGTAGGGTCCTAACACCTTCTAATCTTGCAACAGGAGAAAAAGTCTCACCATAATCAATTCCTTCTTCTTGAGAATAGCCTTTACATACTAATCAAGCTTTGTTTCTTGATACTTTTCCATCTTCATTCAGCTTATTTTTGAATACTATCATGTCCCCTTTTCAAATAATAAAAAAATAATAATCTTTGCTAAGACAGGCAGGCCCAAGAAATTGAAGTTTCGAAAAAAGGGGGGTTAATCTTTGGAAACTGTTGGACTAATAAATGAAATTATTATTAAAATATGTTTCATTAGCCTCTCTTGGATGTGAGTTACGGTTATGGCCTCTTTTAAGGGGTTTGGAGGAATTTTGGGCAGATACGAGAACTTGATTTTTGCTCATTCTTTGTTATTCTTCAGAGGCTGCCAAACCTGTGGAGAAGGAGACCCAAGAATGAGAGTTTGCAGGTTTCCAGGGAGACCCAAGAATGGGAGTTTGTAGGTTTTCAGGAAGGCTAAGGATGGGAGTTTGAAGCCATTCCATGTGCATGCTCATACAGAGTTTGCCTTTGTGCTGAACAGTGCAGATTTATGGATTTTCGGGTGTGTTTTTTGTATGAGTGGTGTTTACAGTCGAGTATTTCATATTAGTTTGGGTTGCTGTTGTATTTCATACTTTAAGGTGTTAAAATAGAGCTGAATATATGTATTGGGACATGATTAAAATTTTGAGATAGATTATTAGTGTTTTTGTGGTGTTTTCGGGCATTTTTGTGTTAATTTCGGGAGCCTGATGAGCATAGTTTTGTCCTACATTTGAGAACTGTTGTGTAAAGGCTATACGGATCTAGAAATGTCATTTTGTAGGCTTTTATGCTGCTGAAATTTCTGCAAAAATTTCCACTTTCAGATTTATTAATAATAGGTGAAGCTGTGAAGCTTTTGGCACAATTTCTGGCATACCCGATTTGGGGTTTCTTGAGAAATTTGGTGAATCTTTGTGATATTAGTTGTTTGATCTTGAAAATATGACTAGAGGTTGGAAATATCATGTAAAATCAGAAAAGGGACATTTCAGTGGTATCAGAGCCATGATCTTGCCAGCCTGAGGGTTTGTAGAAGTTGTAGGTCAGTTTTGATAACTATCCAGATCTTGCATGTCAGTTTTGACAACTACCCAGATTTTGCATGTCATAATTTATGGTTGCATGTTGCTTCTAATCATCTGCATGTCAAAATTTATGGTTGCATTCTACTTCTAATCATTTTCATGTTAGTTCTTGGTGAATTTGGTGGTTTTAGAAGTTTGCATGTCAGTTTTGACAACTACCCAGATCTTGCATGTCAGTTTTGACAACTACCCAGATCTTGCATGTCAGTTTTGACAACTACCCAATCTTGAATGTCATTTTTGACAACTACCTAGATCTTGCATGTCATAATTTGGTGGTTGCATTTTTCTTCTAATCAGTTGCATGTCAAAATCTATGGTTGCATGCTACTTCTAATCATTTGCATGTTAGTTCTTGGTGTTTGAAGAAGTTATATCCTATTGGGGTTACACTCTACTTTATCCAGAATGGATAGGTATAGTACAAAGTCTCAGAGGACACGATCTTGGACAATTGATATCCAGAGTCAAAAAAATAGAAAGGATGGTTATTTAGACATTCGAGATAAACTTATGAAAATAAGCCATGACATGTCTAAACAGTTAGTTGAGCACCACCGTATAATGAATGACATGTTGTCCGACCCAGCTAAGGTGGATAAGTTGACTGGATTTCTATTTGGCAGATTTTCTCATAGGACAGATGACACAATTCCTAAGAACTTGCATGAGGAGTTTGAGAAACTAGCTAATAGCCACGTAGAGGTCTCAAATTCTACTTTACCACAGGAGGTGGTGGGAAAGGATATTACACAGATTGATAGTAATGATCAACATTATACTCAAATTGAGACAATTGTTTACAGGTTGTCAAAGGGTGATGCCACAGGTATTCAAGATGGTATAGTTACAACAAGCAGTGACTACAGTGTAGTGGGTTTAGATGATGATTATGAGGATGTTGTTGTGCAGGATGGTGAGATACCTGGTAGAGATGAGCAGACATTGAGCATTCATGACTTTGCTGAGAAAGAGTACCAGGCACAGTTAGATGCTTCATCACATGAGGTTGAGGCAGGTAGTACTTCACATGATTTATCCCACCAACTAAAGGTGAGTGAAGATAGTATTTTGACTTCATTATCTCATCATGATAGGTATGTGGAGTTAGTTGGTATTGGTCATATTACTCAAGTGAGGATTTTGCTTGAGTTACCAGCTAATTCTAGTTTACAGATATGGACTCAAGATTGTTATATTGGCATTTGGGATTCAGTTGATAGGAGATCTTTAACACTTTTTGGTAGCAATGTTTGTTTGGGTGCTATCATGGATTTGATTAGCAGATTGCATAGTGTTGTCTTTTCTTGTGCTAGCAGCTTATCCGATGTTGGTATTAGTTTTTATACATCGGTGTTGGGCTTTGTTCATATATCCAGTCGACCATACTTGTTGGAATGTGTTGATGATCTTTCATATTTGGCAGCGTGTACAGATGAGTCCCAGGATCATATTGGCATTGATGACATCCAGGAGGATGCAGTGGGCAATTTTGAAGACTTAGTTTCTTTGGGTATAGAGGAGTTGGATAGCAGTGCTACAGTTTTTGATACTCTGTATGTTGATATGAGCTTTAGAGTTGATTCACAGGACATGGATGGTAATACTCTAGAGACTAGTAACTTTGAGGATACTCCTTTAGACAGTGCATCAGAGGAGGTTTGTAGGAGATAGTCAAGCCAGTGCCATCATGTGTCTAATCAGTTGAGAGTTAGTGACCAAGACATTGCTATCACTTGCCAACATTTTGATGTTGCTCGTCAGTTGTTAGCAGTTTATGGATGGGGTTCTCCTACTAGTGATGAGCAGGAAGGAAGTTATCTTTCCTTGATAGAGATCCACTCTTTATGGGAGACTATTCGGATTTTGAGATAGAATTATATGCAGTTGGTAGCTGACAGAGATTATCTTATGGAGTGGGGTAGTACAGCATATGATGCATTTTTGGCCAAGGAGGATGAGGTGAGTGAGTTTACTGAGCAGCTTGAGGTGACTTCTGAGATTCTTGAGAGTACATAGCTGGCTTTCAAGGAGTCACAGTTTCATTTGGCTAAGGTGACCATGGAGTTAGAGCGACTACAATCTTTATCTGATTCTATACAGTCACAAGCTATGGTGTTTGGTGATTCGAGGATGTCCATGGCTAAGATTGTCAGAGATAGTGGAGATGGGGATGCATCCATCCTTGATACTAACATTGGCATATCAGGTTCATTCCCACTAGAGTCAGGTTTAGTTGAGTTGGGTATTGTAGCAGATTGTTGTATGCCTAACAAGGTGGTGGCCTCTAGTACCGAAGGCACGGAGACTAGAGATGTATCAAAGAGCATGTGTGATGTTGGTGAGTCGACAGTTGGCATGGTTCCTGCTAGTAATACTACTCCCTTGGCGATATCTTTAGAGATAGTAGTCAATTCCAACATGGTTAATGATCAATTGCAGTTAGTTTCATCTAGATTATAGTCTGAGCCACTGACTGAGATTGGTGAATTCTATTGGCATTACACTATGAGGTACGCTCATCAATTTACCTTTGATGACCATGTTAATGAGATTATGATACAGAGATGTACTTTGGTTCCTAGTGCTTATCATCAGTTATGGAATAGTTTGATGCCTCGGGATGAGAGTTGTGATGGGCACGACATGGTGATAGGTCCTGTAGTTGATAGCTTGATAATACATGACTTAGAGCAAGAGTTTTGGAGTGATGCTTCAGCAGGGTATGTACATCAGTTAGCAATTGATCCTTGTGTTGAGGAGTTGATGGTAGGAAAATTTGGTTTGGGTTCCATTTCTTGTTGTTCATCTTGTGATGGCTTTTCACCATTAGGGGTGCATGGGAGTTATGGTTATGCGATAGTGGTCGATGATCTACAGAGTTGTGTTGATTGCAGGAGTTGTACAGTGTGTGGATTCTCCATACTTGGTATAGTTTCATATGAGAGCATTCACCATTGTTGCAGAGTTGGATTGTACATTCCGTATAGGCCAGTGGGATGCGTTGATGGTATTTATTGTGTTAGCAATTTGATTTGTCCACTTTACTTGGGTTCTGATGTTCTAAGAGTTTGTGTCTCATGGGTTTTTGACTATGGTGGTGGTGATTTTGGAGTTTGGTTGAGCTATAATTGTCAGTTTGATTATGGATTCCTCTTGGTCATATTGCAAAGGATATTGCAGGAGCCTGTGTTAATTGGTAGTAGTATAGTTCATGACTACATTTGGGATCTAGGTGGATTGATTGGTTTATTGTTCAGCCATTGCTTGAGGACAAGAAATGTTTGGGGAGGGGAGGACTTTTCATGTCCCCTTTTCAAATAATAAAAAAATAATAATCTTTGCTAAGAGAGGCAAGCCCAAGAAAGTGAAGTTTCGGAAAAAGGGGGGTTAATCTTTGGAAACCGTTGGACTAATAAATGAAATTATTATTAAAATATGTTTCATTAACCTCTCTTGGACATGAGTTATGGTTATGGCCTCTTTTAAGGGGTTTGGAGGCATTTTGGACAGATACGAGAACTTGATTTTTGCTCATTCTTTGTTATTCTTCAGAGGCTGCCAAACCTGTGGAGAAGGAGACCCAAGAACGAGAGTTTGCAGGTTTCCAGGGAGACCCAAGAACGGGAGTTTGCAGGTTTTCAAGAAGGGTAAGGATGGGAGTTTTAAGCCATTCCATGTGCATGCTCATACAGAGTTTTCCTTTGTGCTGAATAGTGCAGATTTGTGGGTTTTCGGGTGTGTTTTTTGTATGAGTGGTGTTTATAGTCGAGTATTTCATATTAGTTTGGGTTGCTGCTGTATTTCAGACTTTAAGGTGTTAAAATAGAGCTGAATATATGTATTGGGATGTGATTAAACTTCTGAGATAGATTATTAGTGTTTTTGTGGTGTTTTCGGGCATTTTTGTGTTAATTTCGGGAGCCTGATGAGCATAGTTTTGTCCTACATTTGAGAACTGTTGTGTAAAGGCTATATGGATCTGAAAATTTCATTTTTTAGGCTTTTATGCTGCTGAAATTTCTATAAAAATGTCCACTTTCAGATTTATTAATAATAGGTGAAGCTGTGAAGCTTTTGGCACAATTTCTGGCATACCCGATTTGGGGTTTCTTGAGAAATTTGGTGAATCTTTGTGATATTAGTTGTTTGATCTTGAAAATATTATTAGAGGTTGGAAATATCATGTAGAATCAGAAAAGGGACATTTCAAATACCCATTTTTTTCCAATCACATTTTTATCTTTAGGCCTAGGAACAAGTGTCCAAGTTTTTTTCTTCTCTTTTTTTTCAATTTCTTTGTTCATTACCTCAATCCAATTTTCATTTTCTATAGCATTCTGAACACTTCTAGGTTCAAAATCAGCAAGTAAACATGAATCTTTAAATTTTCTTCTTTTCATAGTACCTTTTGATTTATCTCCAATACTCTGATCAGGTGCATGATGCCTTCTAACATACTTGGCCAATAAAACTTCTTTTCCTTTTGAATGAATTGCATTGTGTTCATTTTTAATTTCAACTTTAGGCTTGGGTCATTCAAACTCGGTAGCTTCAAAATGTGACTCGGGTCCCTCTGACTCAATTTTTACTTCTTACAACTTGGTAGCTAAGGAGGACTCAAGAGGTGAAGTCTCCTTATTGTTAGATGTGCCTGGCAATGTATCAGGTTTGAAGTAAACAAATCTTTTGTAATCTTCTAGTTCCTTTTTGCTTTCTTCTTTAGTCTTTTCTGCAAACTCATCAATTCTCACATGTGCACTTTCTATGGTTTTATGAGCAGACAAATTCAAAAATTTATATGCCTTACTTCTACAAGAATATCCTAAGAATATACCTTAATTACTTTTCACATCAAACTTGCCTTTTCTAGACTCTTTCAAGATATAACATTTACTACCAAGTAGTTTCAAGTAGCTTACATTGGATTTGTAGCCATACCATAATTCATAGGGAGTTTTATGTGAGTCCTTCTTCAACTAAACTCAGTTCAAAGTATGGACTATAGTGTTGATGACTTCCTTCTAGTATTTGATAGGAACATTCTTTTCAATTATTAGAGTCCTTGCATAATCCATGATGGATCTATTTCTTCTTTTAGCTATTTCATTCTGCTTAGGAGTACTAGGGGTTGATACTTGCCTCTTGATTCCTCTTTCAATGCAAAAATTATTGAATTCATTGGAGATGACTTCACCAACTCTGTCTGATCTTAAGTATTTCAATCTTTTTCTAGTTTCTTTTTCTACTATTGCTAGATACCATTTGAATTTCTCAAATGCTTTTGACTTTTCTTTGAGATACATACTAATCATCATTCTAGAGTAGTCATCAATAAAAAGAATAAAGAAATTTTCTCCATTATAACTTTCTATTCTAATGGGTCTACATAGGTCAGTATGCACAATTTCCAAGATATCTTCAGATTGATAGTTTTTGCTCTTAAAAGTAGTCTTTCCCATTTTTCCAATTTGACAATTTTTGCATAATCCAACATCTGGTTTCTTGAAACTAGGGATACCTCTTACTTTTTTGAATTTTCTTATCTTGACCATATTATCAAAGTTTACATGACATAGTCTTCTGTGCCATAGCTAACTTTCTTCCATTTGAGCAATAAAACATGAGCAATCACCAAGATCAAGATAAAATAGGTTACCTCTTGTTTGTTTGCCCGATCCAATTAGATTCCCTTTGTCATCCAATAGTCTTGCCTTGCCATGCATGAATTCTACCTCAAATCTAATGTTGATTAGCTATGCTACACTTAGTAGGTTATGTTTTAGTCCTTCAACCCAGTAGGAATTGTCACATACAAGTTCATTGGTTAATGATATGTGACCTTTACCTTTTATGTAACAAGGTTCATTGTTTCCAAACCTTACACTACCTCCATCATAGTGTTCAAAGTGTTCAAATTTTATTTTGTCTCTAGTCATATGATGTGAACATCCACTATCTATTATCTATGTGTCATTTTTACTAACATGTGAGATAAGTGCCATCTGATATTCTTCTTCATTAGATTCATCTTTTAAAACATTGTATACTATCTCATCTTCACTGTTATCAGAATCTTTAGCCATAAAACAAGTCTTCTTACCTTTTTCTTCGAAGAATTTTTAACTTTCGGATTCCTTCTTGCCTTTGTACCTATGGCTCTTCTTCTCATCCTTTCTTTCTCTATTTGGGCACTTGGCAACAATATGACCAATCTCTTCACATGAAAAGTAGATTAAAGGAACCTTACCTTTGTAATTTCCTCTTCCTCTAGAATATTTCTTTGCAAGTAAAGCTTCAACAACTTCAAGATCTATCTGAGCTTTCCTTAATTTCTTCTTCACTGTCAAACTAATTTTCCTTTATCTTCTTTCCTTTTTCTTTTGAGTGAAAGTTTGACCTCAAATGCAGATTCAATGTTTTTTGAAGTTAGAACATAATTGTCAAAGTTGTCTAGCTCAAAAGTTGTCAATATTCCTACGAAGGCATCCAAACTTAACTTATGATTTGGATCACACCTTTTTTCTTGAATAGCATATGCTCTTAATGCATAGATAGGAAGCAATGTTCTGAGAACTTTAATTACAATAGTTTTTTCCTTGATTTCTCCTCCAAAAGATTTGATTACACTGACACTAGCTTTGATTCTTTCCACATATTTGGCAACATTTTCATCTTCTCTCATTCTCATATGATCAAACTGTCCTCTAAGGCTTTCTACTTTGGCTCTTCTTACATTGTCATCATGACCATAGATGTTCTTTAGCTTGTTCCGCTTATCAAAAGTATTTTGACAGTCTTTGATCTCATCAAATTCATCATAGCTGAGAGCATAGGAAATATCAATCATCATGATGTCATGGTTCTTTTTCTCAGTAAGATCTCCAATAGATAATGTACTAGTAGGAGTTTTGTATTCTTCAACAAGGTATTTGCAGCCTGAATCACTAATGGTGGCTAGATAAAGTCTCATGAGTCCTTTCCATGCTAAAAAGTTATCTCTATTTAGCTTTGAAATCTCCCTCTTGTAAGACATCTTGATCTTTTGCTTAGGTTCTTGAAACCTTTCTTGCAAGCACCCAATGCTTTGATACCAATTTTTGGAAATATAGAAGGAGTAACTAAGAGAGGGGGTGAATTAGTTACCACTAAAATAAATCCTATATCCCTTATATGTCAACAATAAAATTTAGACTGAGAAAATTGATTATTGTTGTTACTCAGTAAACACACAAAAAATGTTGTAACTTGGTAAATGCAGAGTGTGAATTACTTTTAGTAGATCTTAAAATATTAACAAAAAATAATTTACAAGCATAAGAGAAATAACATGAACACATTAGACACTAGGATTTAATTTGAAAACCCAATCTGGAAAAAAGCACCAATGTAACTAGATACTATTTTTCACTCTTTTGAAGTGAGCCCTATTAGGAGCTAACCTTGTTAAAGGTTACAAAATACACTGTTAGGTGTGACCTTGTTAAGGATTTAATCACCCTATTAGGAGTGGCCTTGTGAGAGATCTTAAAACAATTCAATGGAACTGTCACCTTGTTAGAGGATTTACAACTAGTTGTTAAACCAAATTTGTTAAGAGATTTTAGATCACTGCTACAATGGTTAGAGAATAAAAATGAAATGACCTAATTGTAACACAACTAAATTGCTAAATCTAGATCTCTTTTCTACTTAAACTTGATCCTTCCTAATCAAATATTACCTTTTTGCTCCACAAGGATACTTGCGTATCCTTCAAGTTCACTCCCTCTCTTTCCTTTTTCAATTCCATCAACACACTTGTACACACACTAGAAATCTCAACTTGACCTTATATTTATATCATCCAAATTATCAAGTCAGCTTAATAAAAATTAGAATGACCACTAATCATTACCATAGTTAGCTATAACCAATAGTTAAAATAATTAAGCTTCTCATGCCAAAAGAACAAAATCCTTTATTAGCCAACCCTACTCGGTAAACACTGGTTCTGAGATGATTTCTTATGTTAACCAACAGATGCTTGATTAACACTAAGAACTTGGAAAAATCCTCTATCAACCAAGTGAACTTGGTGAGTAACGACTCTTTCCAACTTTCCCTTCATTAATTGAGTGAGCTCAATTAACACTCTTTTCTTCCTCAATTCCTTCGATGCCTAAGTGAACTCGGTAGAGTCTGTCTTTGCAAAATAAACTTCAAGAATGCTCGATGAACAAGGAGAACTATCTTGTTGACCAAGTGAGCTTGGTAAGCACTAACTGACAACTGATATGACATTTGTGTGACATCAAAGATAACACACAATTAGACAATCGTATCTAACACCAAGTTCATAGTTTGACATAACCATAAGCATTAGTTGACTTGAAGATATAATTTGATTATTGAAAAGGAACCTTTTAATTGGAAACTAACCTGGAATGAAAATTTTTATTTGATAGCTATATAAGAAATATGTAATGTTTTGTCAAAATATGTTAAGTGTGTGGAATAAAAGAAGATGGAATGAAATGGGAAAAAAGGAAGTGAAAAGAATAACATATTGATTAATAGTTAAGTCTTGTGGCTGCCAAGAAATCTAAAAGGGAAGACAAGAGACACATCTATCAGAGTTAGGTGATTAAAAACTTCAACATAGAAGATTTGTATCAACAAATAAAGTTGCAAAAAAATCATCATCTTAATGATTACATCCTAACAATTGCATTAGGTAAAATCCTCTAACAAGGTGGACCTTATAGTCCTTTGTAAAATATCCTAATAGAGTACTTACTTCATTTTAATGTAAAATCCTTTCACAAGGTGTATCTAGAAGTCCTTTATATTCCTAACAATGTAGATCACCAAAAGTGATCAATTGTAAGCCCTAACAGACCAAGTTTATTATTGCAGTAGTGAAGCATTGTGGATGTCACCGCCACCCCATTTTTACCTTCTTGTTGGAGGGTTTTTGGGTTATCAAATATTTTATCAAATTTTTATGGTATTTATTTCTTTATTTCTTTATTTTTCAAGCATGATAGTAGATTAGATGATCTAATATAGAAAGACAAAAACATTCAAAGTGAAGTTTTTAAGTTGTTCCTGATTCACCCCCCACTCAATCACCTATCTATCATTACATCTACAATAATTGGCATTAGAGAGAGGTTCTCGTATTAGAGGTTTAATAGATTGAGAGTGAAGATATCAGGAAAGGAAAGTCTATAAGTTAGAAAAATCCATTGAGAATGAAAATGTAGATTTACATAGGGCTATGGAACAAGTCAAGAAACTCAAAGAGTAGCTTACTCACTCTGTGAAAAGAAGAAAATAGATGGAAATGTAGGTAAATGACAACCTATAGATATAAGACAGAATAGGAGACCTCTATAGAGAAAGAAGTTTAGAAGAACTAGATGCAAAAATAGAAGATCTACTAGGGAGGAATACCATTCTACAAGAAGATGTAAGAAAAATGAAAAGTGATCAAGAAAGTCACTCAATTAGGCAATGTGAAGTCATGGAACAAAAGAAAAAAGTAGTAAATGAAAAAGAAATGGTAGAAGTAGATATAATATTTCTTGCAATAAGGTTAGAATAAAAGATCAATGAAATCCAACAACTATCACAAAATTAGGCAAAAATGACAAATAACCTAAATAATGGAAATCATGAAATCACCAATCTAAGAAAAGAGAATGACATACTAAAGAATTATCTAAGATCTGAAAAGAAACTCAATGAAATAATGTTGAGGTCACAAGAAAGTGTGAATCAATTGTATAAAAAAACATAGAAAATACAAAAAAGGCGCTACTAGCTTAGGGTTTACTAAAACTTCAATAGTTAGATAGGGAGAATCATCAAAACAAGGAGCACAAGAGAACAAAAAGCCTACATGTAACAATTGTGGAAAAATAGGACATGCATCAAACATTTTCTAGAGTAATACTATGAAACCCAAGTTTAATGAATATTGCTACAATTGTAACAAAAATGGACACTAGGAAAATGAATGTAGAGATAGACTAAAATTTGAAGGAAATTGCTACACATGTCAGAAGTATGGTCACAAATATTTTGAGCTCTGATCCATATAGTGGAATCCAAATAATAAGTACAATGGAACTAGACAAGGAGAAATTATTGATTGGGACTGCAACACATGGGGAAGATGCTATCTATGTGGATTATATGGCCACATTGGAGAAAATTGTGTAAGAAATCACTTCGAGAAAAGACATATTAATATAAGATGTTATGTATAGAAAAAGGTTGGTAATTGGGAAGAAACTATATGAACAGAGCTACAAAAAATTCTAGTGAAAGGGAAAATAAAGGTTGAAGATATCAAAACTCAGATGAATAAAAAATGGGTAAGGTAATCAGAGGAAAACTACAAGGGAAGGAAATGAAGCTATTGTCACCCAAACCAATGAGTTGGGTGAAATGACCACCTCCAACTTAGTATACAAAGAGATGACTAAAACTATGAATCCAAAGAAGATCTTACATCAGTTCTAGATAGACAAGAAAGAATAGTCCAAATTTGCATACTATGATGCACAAGGAAAAGTGAAGGAAACTAAGTTTAATAGAGTTGAAGAATCTTAGTTTTAACTAAACTGTCAAGCTTAACCAAGTCAAGCCAAGTTGGGAACCAATTTTAACTGAGCTTCATGATGAACAATTCTTTCCAAATCATCTCACCTACCAAGTACAAATAATTTATTAGGCCCTAAAGTTAAATTTTTTAAAAAGGGAAATCAAGGGCTTATTCTTTCATTGCTAATTTCGAGATCAATTTAAGGAAAGTAATTTCAAGCCACTAGATGATTTGGAGAAGAAATTGTAATGTTATAGAGTGAGTTACATGGAGTACTATTTGGTAAGGTGATTTGTAAATGAAAATTTTCATTAACTGGGAAAAATGGCATCCATCTTTGATGCAAAAAAAAAAAGTGTTCTGAAATGTTGGTAAAGAATGTGGTTTGCGAAGTACCCAAATTCAAGCTATATCCTATAGTAGCTAAGAAGAAAGACCCCATGGGAGATCACTCAATCATCCCTTCAAAGGTATTACTAATTTATGATATTAGGTCATTTTACCATTGTACAATTCAAGAATTAGGTTCATTCGAGATGAATGAAGCATTTAGTGCACTGTGTGAGAATGGAGTGTTGAAACCTAAGCATAGGCATTTGGAAATTAAGGATTTAACTCATGTACTAGATATGCCACATAATTTCCAAATTAAGTAGATTAGATACATTATAAGAAGGGTTCATGATGCATATTTTTAGCTTGAGAAACTAGTAAAGATCACAAAGAAAATGATCTATCGAGTCATAGGTTACCCTATGTTAGATATACCAAGAACTACCAAAACCTTAGAACCTTAGCTTAAGGTGAGCTTATGAAGAAAACCATAGAAGAGTGGGATGGTAGAGGTATGCAATTGAACAATGTTATAAACATTGAAATTAAGTTCATCATCCATGTCATTGCCTACAAAATCTATAGTTCGAGTAGATTATGAAGAAAAATCTATCTTATGACCTAACCGAGTTACAAATAATTCAATTAAAATAGAACATGGAGAGCATCCGAGCATCAAAGAAGAATTTGTGTTAGTTTGGCTCTTTATTGGTATGTTTACTTTTCTATGTGCAAAATTTATTTCCTTCCAAGGGTAATGTGGTTTAGAACAAGGATAGACAAGTTCTCTATGAGATAAATGAATTCATGAATGATTTAATAATTTTTTTTGATGAAATTATGAATGCATAATTTGAGAATTTTAAGGATAAAATGCAGAATAGACTGAGGATCCCTCAATAATAGGTTGATCAATATGAACAATAAATTTCCTTCCTAGTTGAATGTGATAAAGCTCATAGTCAAGAAATCAAACCTAGGATTGCATGGGTAAAACCCTTGAGCTATAAAGTGAATATTGATGATACAAGGGACATCATTGAGGCTTTTCTAAATGAGCCAAATGATCCTAAGGTTACTTACTTTGGCATCTATGAAGAGGCCAAAAATAAAATATCTCTAAAAATAGTGATTCCTCAAATATTGAAGTGAGGAAAGAAAATAATGGAAAATATTTAGAAGAAATTTGACAAAAAGGATGACCCTCTCATGCTTAGAAAAGGAAGAGGAGACGATGAAGAGAGAAAGCCCAGTGAGGAAGAAGAAGAACCTCTAAACAAGAAATGAAAAATAATGATCAAGGCAACACCAAAAAAGAGTACTCTTAAGAAGGCAACTACTCATGTGATCACTACTACCAAACCTAGAAGGATAAGAAGAAAACTAAAGCTTCAGGATGATGATGGTGATCAAGAAAAAGTATAGAACATCAAACTAAAGAAGCACCCCCATCCATTGAGAAAAAATTTAAGACATTAAGGGAAGGGTATGTGCAGGATCATGGTGTACCAAACTATGGCTGTAAGTGGCAGTGAAAAATCAGCAAATCAGGTTTATGTCAACTTGACACATAATTTTGAAGTGGTTATGGACTTTATATCAAAAAGTTGTAAAAAAATAATATGTAGGAAATTGAATGTAGTTACCAAACTACTATGCCTTATTAGGAGAAAAAACTAATTAATTGGTCAAAAGTTTGAATTTTAATGCAGTACTAAGAAAATTTCAAGGTGAAAATAAAAAGTAGGTGTATGTCTGACCACCTTAATCAAAATCAAATCATAATTATTTTTTAATATAATTATAGATATGAAAAGTAGACTCATGCCTGGATGTGATGCATATTTTTTGGTATTTTTATTCTAAATAAATAATTAAATATGAATTTTCTACCAAAACTTTTTTGAAAAAACAAAAGTCCCATGTCTGACCACCCTAACTAATAGACAATTTTACCAAATTAAAATTTTTTTTTTCTTATAATAGGCAAAGTATAGAATGTGATGGAACGTTTAGATTTAAAAAATGTTATACCATTTGAAAGTTATAGCTATTTTTCAATCAGTATGTCAATCAGCACTTTACAATAATCTTCATTGATAATTAACTAATAAATACTTATCCAACTTAGAATTTGACATAAATTATATTGATGAAATCTAGAGAGCAATATTAAAAAACCCTTTTCGTTTTATTCAATTTCGATCAAAATAAAATTGTCAGACGGCTATCCGAAGTCTGAGTATCACTAAAACCCTCTTCAAACATATCTTTTGGGTTGACTGGGTAGGCTTTGTAAATACCAAGCCTAATCGGATATCTGATATGCTGCGATGGGGAAATTTCAAATCCCAACCCATTTTGGAGGGAAAATTGGGTTTAAACATTATAGCTTATGATTTATAAATTATTCCACATATTACTATGTAAAGACGTATTTTAATATTATATATATATATATATATATAATAATAATGTAATGTAAACATATAAGATATAACCTAGTAATATATAATAATATATTATGTTAATCTTATTACAATCTATAAGTATAATTTATATTATTATTATTACTAAATATAATAACGTAATTTATATATATATATATAATACATATTATATATTATTATATTAATATGTATGTTATTAATATATATATAATAACGTAATATTTTCATTAAATATAATATGTATTATATATTATTATATTAATATGTATAGTAATATTATATACATATACTAACATAATATTTTTATTAAATATAATATGTATTATATATTATTATATTAATACATATGTTATTAATATATATATATATATACTAAAGTAATATTTTCATTAAATATAATAATGCAATACATACATACATACATACATACATACATACATACATATATATGTTATTAATATATATGTATATTATTAATATATATCAGTCAAAGGGGGTCATAGGTCAACCATTGACCACCTTTGATGCATTAAATGACAACATATGTCCCTAGGGGTCCTGGGACCCCTAGGCACATATTACAATGGTTAATATGGGTCAAAGGGGGTCATAGATCTTTTTGAACCGTTAAATGACAACATATGTCCCTACGGGTCCTAGGACCCCAAAGGACATATTTGAATCGTTCATATGGGTCAAAAGGAGTCATAGGGTGTTCTATGACCCCCCTTGACCCATTAAACGACGACATATGTCTGTAGGGGTCCTAAGACCCCAAGGGACATATTCGAATGGGTAATATGGGTCAAAGGGGGTCATAGGTCCCTTTGACCCATTAAATTATGATATATGTCCCTAGGGGTCCTAGGGACCCCTAGGGACATATTCAGATGGGTAATATGGGTCAAAGGGGGTCATAGGGTGACTTATCACTCTCTTTGACCCATTAAATGATGGCATATGTCTCTAGGGGTCCTAGAACCCCTAGGGACATATTTGAATGGGTAATATGGGTCAAAGGGGGTCATAGGGTAACCTATGACCCTCTTTGACCCATTAAATGATGACATATGTCCCGAGGGGTCCTAAGACCCCTAGGGACATATTCGAATGGGTCATATGAGTCAAAGGGGGTCATAGGGTGACCTATGAACCCCTTTGATCTATTAAATGATGACATATGTCTCTAGGGGTCCTAGGACCCCTAGGGACATATTCGAATCATTCATATGGGTCAAAGGGGGTCATAAGTGACATATGACCCCCTTTGACCCATTAAATGATGACATATGTCTCTAAACGTTCTAAAACCCCAAGGGACATATTCAAATTGCTCATATGGGTCAAAGGGGGTTATAGGGTGACCTATGACTCCCTTTGACCCATTAAATGATGACATATGTCTTTAGGGGTCCTAGAACCCCTAGGGACATATTAAAATTGTTCATATGGGTCAGAGGGGGTCATAGGGTGACCTATGACCCCTTTTGACTCATTAAATGATGACATATGTCCCTAGAGGTCCTAGGACCCCTAGGGACATATTCAAATCATTCATATGGGTCAAAGGGGGTCATAGGGTGACCTATGACACTCTTTCACCCATTAAACAATGACATATGTCTCTAGGGGTCCTCGGACCCCTAGGGACATATTCGAAATGGGTAATATGGGTCAAAGGGGGTCATAGGGTGACCTATGACCCTCTTTGACCCATTAAACAACGACATATGTCCCTAGGACCCCTAGGGACATAGTCAAATGGGTAATATGGGTCAAAGTGGGTCATAGGGTGACGTATGACCCCCTTTGACCCATTAAACAATGAAATATGTCCCTAGGGGTCCTAGGACCCTTAGGGACATATTCGAATTGTTCATATGTGTCAAAAGGGGTCATAGGTCACCCTATGACCCCCTTTAACCTATTAAAGGACGACATATGTCCTTAGGGGTCTTAGGACCTCTAGGGACATATTTGAATTGTTCATATGGCTCAAAAGAGGACCCCTAGGGACATATGTTGTCGTTTAATGGGTCAAAGGGGGCATAGGGTGACTTATAACCCCCTTTGACCCATTAAATAAAAACATATGTCCCTAGGGGTCCTAGGACCCTTAGGGACATATTCAAATCATTGATATGGTCAAAGGGGGTCCTAAGGTGACCTATGACCCCCTTTGACCAATTAAATGATTACATATGTCTTTAAGGGTCCTAAGACCCCTAGGGACATATGTGAATGGGTAATATGGGTCAAAGGCGATCATAGGTCACCCTATGACCCCTTTTGACCCATTAAATGATGACATATGTCCCTAGGGGTCCTAGGAACCTTACGAACATATTTGAATCATTCATATGGGTCAAAGGGGGTTATAGGGTGACCTATGACCCCCTTTGACCCATTAAACGATGGCATATGTCTCTAGAGCCCCTAAGGACATATTTGAATGGGTAATATGGGTCAAAGGTGGTCATAGGTCACCTTATGACCCCCTTTGACATATTAAACAATGACATATGTCCTTAGGGGTCCTAGGACCCCTAGGGACATATTTGAATTGTACATATGGGTCAAAGCGAGTCATAGGGTGACCAATGACCCCCTTTGACCCATTAAATGATGACATATGTGCCTAGGGGTCCTAGGACACCTAGGGACATATTCGAATGGGTAATATGGGTCCAAGGGCCCTATGACCCTCTTTGACCCATCAAACGATGACATATGTCCCTACGGGTCCTAGGAACCCTAGTGACATATTTGAATCGTTCATATGGGTCAAAGCAGGTCATAGAATGACCTATGACCCACTTTGACCCATTAAACGATGACATATGTCTTTAGAGGTCCTAGGACCCCTAGGGACATATTTGAATGGGTAATATAGGTCAAAGGGGGTCATAGGTCACCCTTTGACCCCCTTTGATCTATTAAATGATGACATATGTCCCTAGGGGTCATAGGACCCCTAAGGACATATTTGAATCATTTATATGGGTCAAAGGGGGTCATAGGATGACCTATGACCCCCTTTGACCCATTAAATGATGACATATGTCCCTAGGGGTCGTAGGACCCCTAGGGACAAATTTGAATGGGCCATATGGGTCAAAGGGGGTCATAGGGTGACGTATGACCCCCTTTGACACATTAAACGATGACATATGTCCCTAGGGGTCCTCGGACCTCTAGGGACATATTTGAATCCTTCATATCGGTCAAAGGGGGTCATAGGGTGACTTATGACCCCCTTTGACCCATTAAATGACGACATATGTCCCTAGGGGTCCTAGGACCCATAGGGACATATTCAAATCACTCATATGGGTCAAAGGGGGTCATAGGGTGACCTATGACTCCCTTTGACCCATTAAACGATGACATTTGTCCCCAGGTGTCCTAGGACCCCTAGTGACATATTCGACTCGTTTATATAGGTCAAACGGGGTCATAGGGTGACCTATGACCCTCTTTGACCTATTAAATTGGACCCCTAAGGACATTTTCAAATCATTCACATGGGTCAAAGCAGGTGATAGGGTGACCTATCACCCCCTTTGACCCATTAAATGACGATATATGTCCCTAGGACCCCTAGGGACATATTTGAATCATTCATATGGGTTAAATGGGGTCATAGGGTGACCTATGACCCCCTTTGACCGATTAAACAATGACATATGTCCCTAGGGGTCTTAGGACCCCTAAGGACATATTAGAATTGTTCATATGGGTCAAAGGGCCCTATGACCCTCTTTGACCCATGAATGTCTTGTTGATCTTGAGATACATTAGGAGAGCTAGAAGTAGAAAGTGTAGGAGAAAGTTTGAAGACTTTAGATTAGATGGATAAGGACCAAGGATAGAATTAGGAAATGCAAAGGGATAGTGACTAGGGATTTCAACATTTTTAGAGTGAGTAGCATGACCAAAGTCATCAATAGACTCATGAGTACATTTTATAGGAGAAAGACCTTTGATAGGAGTGTTTGAATCTTGAGCATAATTTTGAAGTGGATATGGAGAAGTAGAACATGAGGGGACACTTTATCTTGACATGTTTCTTTACATAGCATAGAAAGATCACTTTTCCCATAAGTTTCAGTAAGCTCAATGGAGGTAGTGGAAATAGTATGCTCATCATATGTAGAAGTTGGGTAACACATAGGATATAGAAAGGTGAAATTTTGGATGAGATGAAAAGGTGTTTGATCTTGATCTTTATTTATATATTTTTCTTTTTGAGAGTCATCTTGATATGGAGCACCTTCTAAGGACAAGGGAAAATGTGAGGTGTGCATGATAGAATCTTAAAGCAATAATGCAGGATTAGCTAAAGTGGGCATAGTAATCATAGTATTGCATGAATGTTGAGGATCTTTAGTCTTAGTATCATGGAAAAGGTTTGCAGACAAGTGAAGGTTAGCTTGATTTTCTTTTAGTTGTAGCCCTTGAGCGTATGCATGGTCTATATGGAAAGAATTAGGTTCTTTGTTTGGTGGAGGAATTTTGGAAAGATTTGACACTTTTGGAGGTTCATTAGTGTTATAAGAAGTGAAGGTGTCAAGGAAATCATCACTTAACATAGGTTCATCAGCATGATCTTGTGACACATGAGTCATTAGAGGTATCAACAATCCCATCATAAATGAGATCTTGGATTTTATGTTTCAACACTATGGAATCTTTAGTTTTATGAAATTTTCTTTCATGGAAGTGGCAATAATGATAATTTCTCCACCATGGAGGTTTGATTTTGGGTTCATAAGGTCTAGAGTTGTTTAGTAATGTGATGGATTCATTATCAAGAAGTGTTTGCAAGATGTTATCATGAGAATCTTCCAATGGAGTAAAATTTCTCTCAAAAATTTCTCCATGATAATTTTGTTGTTTCTGAAGTGAATAGAATGCATCCATGTCTTCATCACTATCTTGGTCAAAGATAGGTCCATAATGAAAGTTTGGCATAGGCTCAAAGGAGGTATCACTTGCTTGTTCTCTAAGGAGGTCTTTAGTTCTAGAAGATGAAGATATTTGATGTCTTGGAGTAGAATATGTAGACATTGAAGATGATGACCCATGTGTATGTAAAGGTCTTAAGGGAGATTAATTTAAGAATGCAATATTCTCCTCTAACCTTTTCTCAAGTTTAGAATTGATTTCTATCATGTGCTTAGAGAGATGAAGGTAAGAGAGATTATTTGTCTCTTCTAGCTCTTTGTATTGAACATATAGATCTTGAAACTCTTTAGTGGCATGGAGGATATCATGATCATCTAGATTTGGTTGAGGTTTGGTAGCACAAGGTTTGAATACCATAGTGGTAGATAGATAATAAAGCATGAAGGAGACTAGAGGAAGCTAATAAGGTGACACAAGATAACTTGATGTCCAAGCTAGAGAAGTAGAGTGTTCACATGTCAAAGAGAGGTAGAAATGAATGAGTGACTTGTCAAACTAATTTTCCAAGCAGGTTACAACACTAGTGCCTCAAGTCAAGAGCTACGAAAAAATCCCAAATAGCAATGTAGATAAAGAAAGAGAGATGACAAGTGAACAAATTTAAGTGTAGTCAATAGATCAAGGAAACCATTTAGTGAAAGAAATTCTTAGTATGCATATCATAGACCATGAAGTTAGAAAATACCAATAGCTTTAAGACCAAAGAGCCATTTTAAGCATGTTCAAGCACTAGAGACATATAAAATCAAAGTCAATTTAAGAAACTCCCCTTAGCAAAAAATGCAAACAAATATTTGCACTTGATGTTTTGACTTGGATGAAAAAGTTTGACAATAATTGATAATATTGCAAGCTTGATGTTCAAAAGTAATTTTTTTTCCAAGAAAGATAGTGACACATGGAGTAGTCTTCAAACAATCAAGCAAGGCACAAAGCAACCTTTCAAGGTACAAGTCAAAGGGGTCAACCTTTCTTGACAACTTTTCAAAATCTAACTCTTAACGGCTATAAGTCAGTGCCATTAGCTTTGAGTGGGTGGGTGAACCCTAGTGACACCCTTGTTCCAACCACGGAGACCCTCTATCATCTGTGGCCACCCTGTACTGAGGAGTCCCCAATGTTCTCTAAGTGTGTTTTGAGGTTGATCTTATGAGGGTCATAAATCGAAGCTCGCGAGGGCTATTGATAAACTATCAAATGCTAAAGGATGCTAATGTTGAGGCCTAAAATAACCTATCTCATTTTTGAGAGATCGCATTCTGTTTGGATTCAACACAATGATCTCGTTCGATGCCAAAAATCACAGTGTGCCTTAGTTCATAGGTGCACCACAACATAACTTTGAAACCGCTGATCTTGGCATCGAATTGTCAGTGCCATTAGCTCTAGATGGGTGGGTGAACCCTAGTCACACCCTTGTTATAGCCACAGAGACCATCCATCATTTGCGGCCACCCCGTACCGAGGAGTCTCCAAGGTGCTCTAAGTGCATTTTGAGGTCGATCTTTTGAGGGTCATAACTTAGAGCTCATGCGGGCTATCGATGAATTTTCAAATGCTACAGGATGGTGATACTAAGGCCTAAAATAATCTATCTCATTTTTAAGAGATCACATTCCGTTTGGATTTTGCACAACGATCTCACTTGATGCCAAAACTCACAATGTGCCTCAATTCATAGGTGCACCATAACATAACTTTGAAACTGTTGATCTAGGCATCAAATCGTCAGTGCCATTAGCTTCGGATGGGTAGGTGAACCCTAGTCACACCCTTGTTCCTGCCACAAAGACCATCCATCATTTGTGGCCACCCAGTACTGAGGAGTCTCCAAGGTGCTCTAAGTGCATTTTGAGGTTGATCTTTCAAGGGTCATAATTCAGAGCTTGTGAGGGCTATCAATGAAATGTAAAATGCTGTAGGATGGTAATACTAAGGCCTAAAATAACCTATGTCATTTTTGAGAGATCACATTCTGTTTGGATTCGGCATAGCGATCTCGCTCGATGCCAAAACTCGCAGTGTGGTTCAATTCATAGGTGCACCACGGCGTAACTTTGAAACCGCTAATCTTGGCATTGAATCATCAGTGCCATTAGCTCCAGATGGGCGGGTGAACCCTAGTCACACCCGTGTTCTGACCATGGAGACCATCCATCATTTGCGGCCACCCTGTACTGAGGAGTCTCCAAGATGCTCTAAGTGCATTTTGAGGTTGATATTTCAAGGGTCATAACTCAGAGCTCGTGAGGGCTATTGATGAACTATCAAATGCTACAGGATGGTGATACTGAGGCCTAAAATAACCTATCTCATTTTTGAGAGATCACATTCCATTTGGATTTGGCACAACGATCTCGCTTGATGCCAATACTCACAGTGTGTCTCAGTTCATAGGTGCACCACAACGTAACTTTGAAACCACTGATCTTGGCATCAAATCATTAGTTCCATTAGCTCTTGATAGGTGGGTGAACCCTAGTCACACCCTTGTTCCATCCACAAAGACCATCCATCATTTGCGGCCACCCCATACCGAGGAGTCTCCAAGGTGCTCTAAGTGCATTTTGAGGTCGATCTTTTGAGGGTCATAACTCAGAGCTCATGAGGGCTATCAATGAACCATTAGAGGAGACAAGTTTTTAAGAAGTAGTGGCTTAGTGTTTTTGCTAAAATAAGTTAGTGGGAAGTCTTTATTAGAGGGTCTTGGCCAAATTAGTGGGGTGTCTACCCACTCTCTAATTTTAGAGACAGTTAGGTTTTAGAGGGAGATTAGGGGAGCTATACTACAACTATCCTTACCCTATCTTGGACTAAGGTTGGTATCTCAAACTTGCTTCTTTTCCATTTCTTTATTTTAGCATGGTTAAGAAAATATGCAAGTGTGGAGTTTATCAATGGAGTATGCATTGCATTGCATTGTGGAGCAGCATTCAAGTGAGTGCTTGAATGGTGTTCATTCCATGTAGATTAGTGTGACACCATTGTGTATCTTGTTGTATTGTGGTTTGGATTTCCTCTATTTCCTTGTTGTATTATGGGTGTTGATATTGTGTTGTGAAAATGTGATGTGCTCTTGAAAATTTCTTTTTTTATTTCTACTTGGTTTTTTTTTCTTGTTTTGTGCTTGAGTGTTGTTATGGGCATGGGACTTACACTCACCCTTGTGGGAAGGGAAGAGAAATCCAGGTTAAAGGGCTTAACTTGGGTTTGAAAAATGTATTGAGAACCTTGGAGTATGGGCTCCATTGTATGCCATAACCATTCATATCTTGCTAGGGGTGATAAGGAAAGTATGGTGTAGAAAGGAAGTTTGAGGAGTTATAGGTGATGGTAGTGGGTTTGGAGGAGGAAATGTGGAGGCCCCGAGAGGGCATTAACTTGTTGATTTATGATAGCCCCGAGAGGGCATGAAATTTTCTGAATTATGATAGCCCTGAGAGGGCATGAAAATTGTTTATTGCAGATATGGTTTGGTATGGCAAGTCTCCATTTTAGAACACACCTTCACCCTATGCTTATGGTTCCATCTGTGAAGCCATTGTGAAATAGCCTTGGTGGGAAATTGTTCAAGTTTGAAATGTAATGTTTATGCATTGAAAGATTGTATGTGTATCCCAGTTTGAGCCTTGTTCCCTAGCGTGGGGGTGGTCTCTTTGAGGCCTATGGTTGGGTGGAAAGCACCCATGGTCATTGTTATTTTGTTGTGTTGCATATGTAGATTTGTGTCCAAGGGAGCAATGGAAATGACTTGGAATGATCATCTTGCAGATTGATGTTGGATGAGAAAACTTGACATTGTGCCCTCATTTGTGAAGGAGGATTCACCAGCTTATTCATGTTCTCAATGATCATGTTGGACAATGTTCATGCTACTCATTGTCCATATCTTTCAATGTTCAGGTTCCTTATGATTTTGAAAAGCCCCTTATGTTTCTGCATTGTGATGGAAGGAGATTGTATCATTGTTACCTAATGTACGTGTAGAGGAAATAATTGATAAGGTTGTATGTGCATGTTTCATTTGGAGTTTATATTCTATGAAAGCATTGGTATGAGTCATAGATTTGCTTTGACATCATTGTTATCATTTGAAAATGTGAAAGAAAGTTTTATCCTTGTGGTATTGTAAATGACTAGTTGATAATAATCCATAGATGTTATGTGATACCATTGATTGTATAAATTTAAAACTTAGTAGATTGCCTACAATCTTGTTGTGCACTCAATAATTTGGAAGGAAAATTTTATGTTCATATCACATGCATGGATAACATTGATTTTAATTACCAAGCTTAATGCAATTCTAAGCAAGGAAATCATCAAATTAATTTCATGATATAACAAAATGAAGTTTGTTGTAAGAGAAGACATAATAAAATCTATGAGATACATTGCTATAGGCATGCATTTTCCTCTCTGGAAAATGTATGGTAAAGGCAAATAAATCCCTTCCTTAATACAGAGCAATAAAATATTAAAGAATATTCCTAGATTCTAGACTGCTATCCAATAAAAATTAAAATAATAAAAGCATATAGAGACTAATGAGTGTCCTAGACTAATATATTTCCTAAGTGACAGAATGGTACACATTACAATCTTGTGACCTCTAAGTCACATCCAACACTCAAATAATGAATTAGTAATTAAATAAATAAAGGCATATTAGTGTGCATGTTAGAGAATATGACAAATTTAAATATTTAACTCAAAAATAAAATAAAAGCCAAGATTGATCTTGACCGCCCTTCTAGAGTAGCCCCCAACATTTCCTAAGCCATCATAATGCAAAAAAATTTCTCCACTCCCCAAGGTGTATTGTTAAATCTAACATTCATTCTGACATGTCATGTCAAAACTTTTATCCTTGAGCTTGCATCCTTCAAAAGGGGTTTCATCCCCATTTATATACTTGGGTGCATAGGAGAAAGGGTTTATGTCACATCCTTATCTTATGCACTAGTCATCCCCTCCTTGTAGCAGTGGTCATGTGTTCCCAACCATAGGTAGTCAACTTGAAATTTCTTGCAGCAGTGATCACGTGTTCCCAAGCATAGGTAGTCGACTTGAAATTAAGGGAGAGTAGGATAGCAATCCCAAGGGATTTGTACTTAGGATAATGTCAAGTTGACATTTAATATGACTTGTTCACATTAGGATTGTTGATTGGAGGGATGGGAAAAAGATGTCCTAAGGCTTGGATTAGTCAAAATTTTGCACATGACCCATGTGGGACCTTTTGGGGACCACGTGTAGGAAGAAATGTGGCCTTGGTAAGAGTTAGGGAATGATGAGGATTTAAGATAGATAGGAGATTCGCCCTTTGTTTTTATTTTTATCAAATAATTATTTAATCATTTCAAGTCTTGAATAGAGGATAATGACACTTAGTGTATTTGAGCTTAGTTTAAGGGTAATGTTTATATCAAGGGGCTCATTTAGAAACATGTAACAATTAAATCATATGGTAATGGAAAAGCTCAATATAGGAAAATAAATTAAATGAAATAAATAAGTTTATGAGAATGCATATATAATTGAACATGATGTTAAGTATGGAGGGTTTAATTAAATTAGTGTTAAGATTGTAAATTAGGATAGTTGGATGTAGATATAAGAGGGTTAATATGAAGTAAGTTGTCGAGATGATGGGATTGGAGAATCAAGGATAAGGATGGATGGTGGATTAAAATAATAACTCAAATCTAGTTTTATCTAGTAAATAAAGCACATTGATAGATAAGAGTTACTAGATAGAATTGAATGCATGACAAACCTGTGTAGATGTTGGATTTAATGTCAAGTGAATTTTATATTTGGCTTGAGGGAATGTTAGTTAGATAATGAATGTTGTGGATTCAATTGAAGATATTAGTAGAATATCAAAGTCGATAGAATATATATACCAATTTGAAAATGTAGTGTAGGAATAAAGCATTAGTTAGCTAGTATGTAATAAGGGTCAATAGGCATGTCATTAGAGGTAGCTCGTCAACTCATGTACCCTATGTATAATTAATGATAATATGATTCATGTACACCACATTTTACTATGTTAGTTGCATGAAATGATGAATACACATATGTCAGAATGACAAGGTATGTTATATACAAACCTTATTTATATGCTTGCACCTAATCCTTGCACAAACAATTCGTCTAACAAATTTAAATTGACACACTCAATATGATGGTGTAGTAGGATGTGTTTAAATACTGATCGTGAATTATTATTGAGTTAAGTACTTTGAATTAGCCCTTAGACTTACTAAGAGTTCCTCATTTTATGTGCTTACTAATTCGTACTATGAAACTACTTTGAATCTTAACATGCTTTGATAGTAATAATATTGATCGTGAGAAAGTGAGCTTATGGTGAATAATTAGATGTAATAATGTAAAAAGTAAATGTAATAGTATAGTAATTATAGTAATTAAAATAGTAAATGTAAAAGCATGGCAATGTAGCTAGATTAGTTAGTAGTTGATGAGCTAGATAGCTAGTAATTGTCTTTTGTTAGAGTGAGTTTAATTTATGTATTGAAATAGTAATTTTTGTGTTTAGAAAACTATAGTGAGTGCTAGTTTGGTGAGGAAGCAATGTTGATAGAATGCATAAGGATGAATAAATAGAGTAAAGAGGGAGAAAATGACTCAGTATTGGTCCAATCTTCGAGAGGGCCTATAACCAGTATGATATGGATGCAAGCACATGATACACATTTGGCACATAAAACAAATTGTTTATTCCATAAGTTGTGTATAGTATGTGTTGAATGATGGATACTATCAATACAAGTGGCCCCTTCATCATGTAGACTTCGAAGCTACCTTTGGGGCATATCTTTTCTAATTTCCAATGGTTAGATCCGATATAGTGTGGTAGATAAGTGCACATTTTCTTATTTGACTAAGGGTGCTCATGTGATGAGTACTAAATCTAAATTCTCTAGATACGTGTGTTTAATTGATTAAGATATACTACACTTCCACACCATATAGTAATTGTCACATTAATATATATTGTAATGATTAATGAATGTGTGTACATTGGTAATGAGGATGATAAGTAATTTTGATCCCCTTCCCTTACATGCTAGAATCACGACCTAGTCCATATGATACAACCGAAAGACCCTAATACAATATTAGTATCAGAGACTTGTTAGGATATGAATTACCTCACTAATTTATGAGTGTTATATCTTGAACTTGCTCTTTTGACTCATGATGCTAACTTGAACTAGACTATCATCCAATCTATTGAAAAACCACCTATGACTAAAATGTTACAACCGGATGACACTATCCACATGAGTCTTGAACTCCTATTCAATGATAACCTTGTTTTACAATATGTAATTTCTTATGCGACTTCATAAGCTTCAAAAAATTTTAAAAAAATTTAAAAAATTGTTGTGTTTTTACTAGTAAAATTTAGGGCATGACACATGATCCACGATAAATTGAACAATACTAGATACTAAATTAATATGTATATCATTTTGCACATAAATGAAAAAAAAAATATCAAAATACATGTATCCATAGACAAAATTTTACACAAATATATATCAAAGATCATGTATCCATAGACAAAGTACTCAAATATATATCAAAATACATAGATCCATATACAAAATGTGGCTGATCATGCCATCAAAATGTGTATAATATCAATGTTTTTGTATACAATGTGGCATATGCCATCTCAAAATGTCTCATTATGCATCCTACAAAAACTATACTATCCTAGGGTGCTGGTGGATGATCAAAATGCAACCTCTTCACTGCACTAGGTGGATCGGATGCCCCCTACATAAATAGAAAAGGAAAACCCAAAGTTAGACTACTAAATTTATATGATTCTAGGTATCTAACATTGAATTACTCAAATGCATAATGATCTTTTTTGTAATGGATATTAATACTATCAAAATTTCATAATAAATACCTCTCTCATTGACCTCTTGTGTCGATCAAGAGTCCTCTCGTATGCCCTCAACAATGCTGGTACCTCTCTGATTGTGGGCTGTATATGTTCAAATACCTTTGTCAGATGAATCTAAAATTTAAACTATAACATTATTATTTAATCATGAATTCAAACTACAACTTACTATTGTAGTCTCCTCCTCGGGAGTGAGTGGCCGCATCATCAAATCTACATAACTATCCCGTCGGACCTCATGTGCACTAGAAGTCTCCTATGAGATACAAAATAGTAGTTGTTATATCACGGAAATCAGTTTTGAATTTATTTATGAACATAAGGATAGTAAAAAATAAATGATACTTATACCTAAAATGGGGCTCTCAGTGCGAGTGAAAATCCCTGATGGTCTACAATGTGAAATCTGTATAGACTCATCACTAGTAGTGATGCCCTATATACAATAAAGAATGTAATTAAATGGGATTACCAAAAAAAATTTACAAGAATGCATCGATATTTAATCAAATATAAAGCACCTAATTACCTTTCCTTTGTCAATGCATGCTGGCTCACCCTCTGCACTTTGTCCCTCCAAGATAGGTGCTACTTGCAAGATAAAAGAAAGATTAGCAACCATATATGCTACAATATCAAATAGAAAAAAAAATGCAAACACAACATAATGTACTGTAGATGTCTCAATGCCAAATGAAATGGCTAAGTGTGTGGCATCATCAATCTATCTAAGCTCCTCCTCAACCATTGACTAAACGTGAATGAAGATCACATACATATAAAAGTCAATATGGCTTAAAAATTAAAATAACTCTATTATAAAAATTAACTTTAAATCACATATGTCATAACAAAAATATATATACACGTACCGACACCGAAGGAGTCCATGCCTCTGCATTCCCTTCCTCTCTCACCTCAGGGTTTGTAGCCTCTGCATGTGTGTTTGGTGTATCCTTGTCTAATACAAAATGATACTTAGGAAGATCATCTATGGGACCCAAGCAAATATTCTTGCACATAATGCAAGTGTGAGGCACAAAAACATGTGATGAGCTAGCTGATGATGAACTAACACCAGCATCATCAACGAGGAGGTAGGATTGACCTAGCCTAAGATATCATTAGGCTACTCAGCTTATGAATGACTCTGATAGTCTAAGAGATAGCCTCTATCATAATATCTGGATGCTGCACTCGAGGAGGAGGGGAGATATCAAGTGGGGGGACAAAAGTGCCAGCTTTCTTCTGCTGGGAAGAGGGTCTATCCTAAGGAGCTCCTAGTCCTCAGCCCATGTTGGGCTTCATGCTCCAATAGTTCACTTTAAGTTTCAACACAAATTCAGCATATAATTTTCTAAGGAGATAAAATGGTATGTCTAAATTTCCATGTGGAGGGATATCAAAGACCATCGACCAACGATCCCAAAAGTTTGCACGTATGGCATCATTTGTGCACCATTTAATCGCTAGTTTGGATTTTTTTGGGTCAACTGGTAAACCCATTTTCGGGTTTGTAAAAAGGCTGGCCAAATTTTCTTTGCTTATATTGAGGACCGCAACCTCATCATAATCCAAACCATCATCAAACAAATCATTCATTTGATCATGCCAAAAAAGAGTGGCATTTTGTTGGTTTGTAAGGGTTTCAATGTTATCCACTGTGGTGTTTAATGTGGATAACATAGGAGCCAATGTGGGTACATTATTATATGTTCTATGCAAACCTCTCAACTCAATGAGATTTTCATTTATCAAATCCTCGATTTGAGAAGGGTTTTGAGGGGGTAGAGGATCGTTTGGTGGATGGTTTTGTGGGGGTACTAGATCGTTTGGTGGGGGGTTAAGAGGAATATTATTCCCTGCCTCAGTGTCATCATTCTGATCAGCCATTCCTATTGAATTGTAAAACGTAATACATATTAAAAAAAACCTTAATTTTAACCTTTTTTTCCAAAAAAACCCTAGATTCAACTAAAATAAACAAAATCATGCTAAAATCTATCGAATTTAGATTAAAAATTAGTTTTAAAAAAAAAAAAAAACTTACCTCAATATTCGATATCTGATTTTGCATCTGATATCCACTCGGATGGTAATACTGGCATCCAAAAAGTGAGAAATAAGGGCCTGCGGGTCAGTTCTTTTTTTTAATGTATGCTACAAGTATCGGGTATCTAATAATATATCGGATATTCAATATTGGATCGGATATCCGATCGCGCCCATGTCTTATATTTTATATATAACATATATAACATATTTTATATTTTATATATAGCTTTGAAATATTATATTTTATATATATTATAATATAAAATATTATATTATATTATTATAATGTATTATATTATTTTATATTATTATAGTTTATAATATATTATACTTTATTATTATTATATTATATTATAATATTAAATATTATATTATATTATTATAATATAATACACTATAATATAATATTATTATTATAGTATAATATTATATGATTATAATATGATAATAATATTATTATTATATTATAGTATAATAATTATTATTATTATAATATTATATTTAATAATATTATATTATAATGTATTATACTGTTATAATATAATGTTTTTATATTATTATAATATTATAATAATAATGCAATGTAATTATCGGATATCCGATATATAATTGTATATCTGATAATATTGGATATCCGATATTAAATTGGATATCTGATATTAGATCGGATATTCAATATGGCTCAGCCTTTCCTTCCAGGCTTGGTACTTGGATAGGTGAAAAAAGTCAGAGCGGATTTTGAAGCACTTTTAGACGTGTTCAAACTCTATTTTTTTCACATCACCACTTTTTGGCACACCATGATCCTGCACATACCTAGAAGGAAGTGGCATTGTTGGATTCAAATACTTCAAATATGAATCTAGAAGAAAAAAATAGAAGATTCTTTGGTTGAGAAGATAAACAAACAAAAATATGACCCAAATCAATTATAAGGCAAAGTTATAGATATCTTACTTAAGACAGTGTCACATAGATGGATAAGTGTTTTAAATAATAAAAGAGACATCAAAGCACAAACATTGAAAAGTGTTATGCCATACTTTTCTAAACAAGAAGTCAAGGAAGATATGACCAAGCATGAAAACATGCAAACTCCTAGATTTAAATCTTTCCAAATTTTGTCAAATAAAATAGAAGTTGTACAGTTGATGAAAATATGTGGAAAACTATTTTTGAAATAAATAATAAAGAAGATGAGGATGAAACACAAGTATACAAATAATAGAACAATCTGATTCTGAGATTTAGGTAGTTAAGGCAATGGCTTACCTACCCACATCTCCAAACCAAGCCATTGTTTCATGAAGTATAGAGAAGGCACAAAATACATAGAAGGAAAAGGAAAGTTCTACATCTACCCAAGTAGGAACCGAGAAACAAAATCAAACTACCTCTAGACCAAGCTTAACTAAGAAAGAAACTAATAAGGATGTAAACACAATTGACAAAGAAGCTAAAGAAAACAAAGAAGAAGACAACAATCAATCAAGCAAGGAGAAGAAGGATGAAGGAAAAGGAAAAGAAATCATTCTTTCACCAAGTGCCAAGGTCAAGGAAAATGAAAAGGACACAACATAAATTGATCTTGACAAAGAGATTGTTATTCCAAATTGAGTGCAATTAAATCTTTTTTCTAAACAAATGGAAATTTTGAGTGAAGTCTGGGGAAAAAAGACTCAACAATAAAAACGTAAGGCATAAAAAGACAAATGAAAGGTTCTTGAAGAAATCAAGGACATATTCTTGGATGTAATGAAAGTAGAGTTGAACAATAAACTCCATATTATAGAGAAGTTAATTAATATTATACATAAGTTTAATAAAGACATAGATGGTTAAAAAAAACTTTTGCATAGAGAAGAACTAAAATTTGAGAATAAAGTCTTGCAAAATGGAGCTAAGAAGATTGCCATTGATTAAGTGGAATTATCCATTCTCATTGCCACATTAGAAGGGGGTGTAAATAATGTTGTAAACTTATTGGTAAAATTGTGTGATACATCTAATTTCACAAAGGAAATAAAAAATCAACTAGCCAAGATTGATGAGGATTTGAAGAAAAGTGCTAGTTAGTTGGCACTGGACCCAAGTACCAGCTCTAATCATTTTGTGAAGGTTATATTTTTGACATATTTACAGGTTGAATTACTAAGGGAAGAAGCCATCATTATGGAATCATTAACAAATATTCAGAGTATGATACTTCCCCACATGGATATTATGCAAAAATAACTTGCACATGCTAAGACATTGGTTCATGACACAAATTTCTCAATTGTGGATCACTTGATGGAGTTATCAATAGAACTTCATATTAAACTAAATATATTGAAGGTATTACAAGAAAATTGGGATAAAGAAATATCTTTAATTTTTAAAGTGCATCATGATTTCCTCCATCATTTTGGTATAAACTTGTAAAGTCATGTCTTTTGGCATTTATAACAAAAAGAAGGGGGAAATGTGTATATAGTAAGTAATAAGGGTAAAATATGTAAAGAAAATGTACAAGTATAGAAGAATAAGCATGTAGATATAGTTGAATTTTAAAAAAAAAAAAAAAAAAAATTATTCAATTATGATTGAGCCACAGTTTTTTAGGTCAAACTAAGTTGCAGATCCAAGTATATGGAAAGGGGGAGTTTTGACTTAAAATATTGAATCAAAATTTTCTTTTGGATTGAAGGCATAACTACACATGATAAGTGTTTTTTTCACTTATGTCAAAGGGGGAGATTGTTGACCCTATGACAAGAAATATTGTTAATTAGTTCCAAAATAATTAGTCATTATTAAGGGAGGTTGGTTAATACTGCAACTGAGCTTTCCTTGAGACATCATATCCTATTGTATCTTGAGAAGATCATGTGTAAACCAAGTATCTAACATGAACCGAGTAAATGGTGTTAACCAAGTAAGTAGTATTGCCTGAGCATATTGTATCACCTAAGCATTATCTTATCACATGAGTGTATAGGTTGACTTGAGCATTAGCATCAACATAATTGAAGATATAATTTTATCATTGAAAAAGAACATTTTGATTTGAACTTGACCTGGAATGAAAATGTTGATTGGATAGGTATATAAGAAAAATGTAATGTTTTGTCAAAAGATGTAATTGTGTAGAATAAAAGAAGATTGAATGAAATGAGAAATAAGGAAATGCAAAGAATAATAGATGGATTGGTAGTTAAGTCTTGTGGCTACTAAGTAGTATAAAAGAGAAAAGTAGAGACATATCTATCATAGTTAGGTGATTATAAACTTCAGTAGAAAATATCCATGTCAACAAATAAGGTTGCAAACAAAGGATCATATTGTGGATTGCATCCTAATAGTTGGATCAGGTAAAATCCTCTAACAAGGTGGACCTTACATTCCTTTGTAAAATATCCTAATAGAGTACATACTTCATTGTATTGTAAAATCCATTCACAAGGTGGATCTAGTAGTCCTTTATACTCCTAACAGACTAGATCACCAGAAGTGATCAATTGTAAGCCCTAATAGGCCAACATTTTTACTACAATAGTAAAGTATTATAGGTGTCATCCCCACCCTAGTTTTACCTTCACCTTGCAAGGTTTTTGGGTACCAAATATTGTAAAGTGTTATGTTGTTGATTTTTTTATTTCTTTATGTTTCATACATGATAATAGATTAGACAATCTAATAAATAAAAGAAAAAAACATTGAAAGTGAATTTTTAAAAAGTGGTTCCTGATTCACCTCCTCCCCCCCTCCCAGTCACCTATTTATCATTACATTTCCAACAAGTTTTAGATCCTTATGGGGACAAGAGTAAGATACTTGTGTTAAAGATTTGTGGTAGGTTGTGAAGATTCTACTAATGAACCAAATGGCTAGGGTGAATAAAAAACCAAGGTAAACCTTAGAGGAAAATAAAAGAAAGTTAATGGAAAGAAGGATACATGAAAATAAAACTTTAGGAGAGAGAATTATGCAATACAAGAAATATTAGAGGCCTTAGAGAGGAATTATAGAAGAGGGTCACAAGATGAGAATGACAAAGGAGTTGGAGCAGATGATGGAGAACCTTATGGAGGAGAGGCAAAAGAGTAAGATCCTAAAGAAAGAAGGATAGTGGTAATACATAAGACAATTAAAGGTGGAGGAAGTAGATAACATTTAGATCTACTTATCTATCATGGAAATATGGATATTGAGGAGGTATTGGGGTGGATAGATGTCCCAAAGTACTATTTTGAATACGAGCTAATTAGTTAGGAAAAGAAGCCAAAGTTTACAAAGAAAAATTTGAGGGGTACTACTCTAACATGGTGGAGTAGTATAAAATTAGAGTGGATTTCAAGGAGAGAAAAAAAGACCACAACATGGAGTATGATGGTGGCCATGATAAAAGATCAATTCTTTTCATCAAATTATGTTATTCATACCAATAGGATGAGATGAATTTTGAAACAAAAAGACATGGATGTTATGACTTGTATACAAAAATCTCAAAATTTGAGAATTGGAAGAGAATTGGAAGATGAAGTGGGGAAAGTATAAATATATGTATATTTTTAGGATGAGATTGGGTTAAATGTCCACAAAATACTTGGAGAATATTTTCAATTGGAAATCAAAGCAGAAGAGAGGATGTAGAGGAAGTAAGAGAGGCAAGGAAGAAGTGGAAGATGTGATGCCAATATGGATAGAGGAAAATGAAAAACCAATGAAGAACAAGGGTCAAGCGATAGCAAAAAAGGGAGATAATAAATTTTTGATTAGAGAGGAGGATACAAAGGTGGAGGAAATTTTGGATTAGCTGGAGGGACATGAGTATTTATAGGAAGGCTCTACACATGCAATGATGTAGGTCAAACATCCTTTAGATTTCCTAAGAGGAATGCTAAATATGAGAAGAAGAATGAGAAGAGGCTACAATTGGCTTGAGAAGAAGAAAAAAAAAATGTCTAGAAGTGAAGATCATGAAGAAGGGAAACACTCGTGTTTAGGAAGATTCTATTGGAGACACCAAATGTTTCTATTTTAAGAACCAATTGTAGGCATGGAGGAAAAGTGTACATGATGGTGATAGAATCTTAGTCATAGAAAACTTGGTATCACAATAAATGGTGGACAAGTTTTAGTTAAATAAAATGCCACATGCATAGCCCTATGAAGCTTCAGGGGTAAGTAGCAATGAGTTTCTTTTGGTTCAAGAAAAATCATGGGTTGATTTTTCAACTAGTGAATATTGTGGTAGGGTGTTATGTGATATAATTATAATGGAATATTTCCATAGTCCTAGGAAGGCCTTGGAAATATACTAGAATAATATTACATGATGGATTTCAAAATACTTATACAATTAGGAGAGATTGAAACACATTTATACTAACTCCTCTACATGGTGACAACACTTTGCATTAAGGATTATATTCATGAGGAGGAAGGAGTTATTTGATGTGTATGTTTTGAAGGAAGAAGGAACTAAAGAGGAAAATAAGGTGGGTATGAAAAAAATTAGTTGGGCAATATGGTGTTGATTGTAGAAAATAGCGAGTGGTGATAACAAATAATAAGTGTGTGGGTTACAAATAATAAGTGTGTGGGTTCTAAAGTCAAAACAAGAAATGTGATTGTTGGGTACATAATGTGCGCTTTGAATAAATAAGTTGAGGATAGATAAATACCTATGCCATCTTATAGAGGGGAAGGTCAATTGGGCCACAAGAATCATGTTAAAATGAATCTCAAACAACCAAGACATGACCGTGGTTGGAAGAGAACAAGAATGTATTTTTGAAATCTCATGCTATGAATTTTTTTGATGCAAGTTGCAAGTGAAAGGAAAATAGAAATCATAATGAGTTAATATTTTAATAGATGCATGGAGGAGGAAAAAGTTGTAGAATGCAATCAAGAATATCAAATGGAATGACTATAAGATCCCTATTTAGGACCTTCTCTTGTGACAAGGGAACATTTATAGGGGGAGTAAGACATAGGAGCATCTGACAATCCATCGAGGAATCAAATGCAAAAATAATGGATTTTTAGTGTCTATGTTGTAATAAGGTATAATGTGATCTAAAATGATACAACAAAGCTATTTGGGAAAAATTACCCAATTAAGCCAAAAGTTGTCAAATATGCTAAAAAGGAAAAATTGGGCCAATTATGTAAATACAAGTAGAAATTGGGGTTATTGTGTAATTCTTGACAAAAATAAGTGAAAAGTAATGGTTTATGGGTAGTAGGGTGATAGGAAGAGCAAAAAGCTCAAAAGTTGCAAATTGCAACAAAAGTTGTCAATCAACTTTTCAAAGTTGCCAACAACTTTGCATTAATACATAGTTTGGTTTAAAAGTTGGTTTTGAGTAGTTTGTTGAATTAAATGGATCTATAAAGAAATGCATGCACTTGAAACAAGGAGCATTATAGGTGAACAATAAATTTAATAATAAAATAAGTATTTTCTACAAAATTGTGTGATAGTTTTTAGGTAGTTTCTATAGGTTAGACTTGTAATCTCAACTTGTATGGATTAGGAAAATTGTGTAGATGTTACAATAGTAAACCTAGTTATTTCAATATATTTTGAAATCTCTATAAGTCATTTACATAAATAAATAAGATTAGTTTTGTAGATTGATAGGTTGTTGACAATTTTGTAGCAATTTGAAGGGCATTATTGTGAATTAGAGTCATTCCACTTTATGTTTCTACGATTTCTTGTGGAATGCATCTGAATTAATATATTGAAGAAATTTATACTATTATAGGGAATGTAGAATTGTGAGTTGTGATCATCATGTGGATAATGAAGGCATGCTGAAGGGTAATAAAAAATGATGTCATGTATTACTTTGAAGAATTTCTCTAAATGAGGACATGGTTTTCTGATGGAATGTGTTACAATATGTTGAGTAATGGTGAAGGAACCTTTTCTTAGCCCTAGAAGTGTTTCAAAGCCATAGATTAAGAAAGCCCTAGTTTTATGCACCTAGAAGTGAGGGCTTTTTAATTGATTAACCAAATGGTCATGGAACCTCAAAATGGTTTGAGAATTTACTAATTGGGATAGTAAATCAAGACCACCATAGAGTTTGAAGTCTTGCAGAGGATTATTTCATATAGATGTTGGTGTAGGAGCACCTAGGTTAGGTCACTAAGAAGCAAATAAGGGTCTAGGAGTCTAGATAAGAAATAAGACCTAGTAGATAGAAATAAAAATTCATGTGCAATGCATTTGAAACAAAAAACACTAATGTATGCATGAGATGAGAAAATTATGTGCAATGTTGCATTTTTTGTCAATTAGGAGAAAAGTGCAAAAAATTGATTTAGAAGGCAAAATAAGAAAGGTGTGGTAGGTAGACATGGGCATGGTATAAATATGGGAAAAAAAATTCCATCCATGTATGTTTTGGAGTCATAAGGTGTAGCCCTACCAAGTCTAAGAGGTAAAAGTGCAAAAATTGTAACTTTGACAAGAAAAGTTGCAAAGTTGGTTAATAGTTACTTTGAGGTTTCCAAAACATGAAATTTTGGTTGAGTTAGGTGTGGAATGGGTATGTAAGGCCCTAGAAGTCAATTTTGTACAATTTAAAATTTTGGCATTGTACAAAATTATACAATAGAACATTAAGTTATTGGAAAATGGAAGAAACACTTGAGTTTTGGATTGCTATTTGATTTGAACCAGTATTTTTGTTTGCTACATAGTTTCTACAATGTTTTTAATAATTTTTTGTTTTGTTTTGAAGTTTGGATCAATCCATTTGGTGTGTACAATACATTGTTTTGTTAAATAGTCTACTTGTTGGCTTGTACTGGCCAAACTTGGAAAAATGATGTCTACCAATATTCTCCATAGTTGAAACCTCATGAGACTTTGAGGAATTCTAGTAGACATCTTTTATATTATGTGTTTGGAAGGATAGAGTCAAAAGTGCAGGGCCAAGCCAATTCCTTGGAAGCCCTAGGTGAGACAATGGTGTGCTTAGCTAGAAATTGAGCCAAGGAAAGAGGTATTCTTGCAAGGGTAGAGAGTTTGAATTGAATGGATTCATTACATATGAAATGAAAATAATCCAAGATCCCTAGGGAAGGACCAAGAGAGTTTTGTTGTTGATTGGTCTAAAAGGCCATTGAACCCTATCAAACCCTTAAAAATAGGGTTAGGGCATCCAGTAGAAGTTGGGAACAAAATACCTCATGAATTTTGAAGACCTTGAAAAAGGGTATTCCAATTTGGAGTTTTCTAGGACCTCCTTTAGGAAAAAATTTCACAAATCCCAATTTACTCCATTAGGAGGGCTAATTGAGGGGTATTAGGCCTAATGAATGATTTGCATGAGTTTGAGGGGATCATATAGAAATCAAATGTATGGATTGTGGGAAATGGTTGTAAAGAAGTCTATTACACCCTAGAAATATCCTCCACCCCTTGCAAGATCAAGTTAACCATTAGGGAGGTTTATAATGACATTTAAAGCTAATGAGAAAGCCTGAATAGATAAGATTGTCAAAGGGAAAATTTGTTCTTAATTGATTAAGGGTAACTTGTGTAAGTAAGGTATTTCTACAAGTGTTGATCTACTATATGCATACCCTAGACTAGACTTATTAGATGGTTTGTAAAAGTGGCCTAATCAGGACCAATCCTAGTAGGTCGATATGAAGGATTTGTGTGTCTATTTAAAACAACCACATCTAGTTTTGAGATACAAATGGGTATCTAGACAATTATTTAGTTTATCAAGTGTTTTGGATGAATTTTGAACAAAGCTAGGATTCCATGATTTTAAGAGCTAATTGTATTAGACCTAGTAGTAGAATTTTGGGCCTTGGGAGTTTGATTCACGAGTGGAACCAATAAAAAAGGTTGAGGTAAGTTGGATTTAATAAATTAAAGATATTGAATTTCTTGTATGAGTCTAAGGTGTGGGAGAGTTAAGTTGGTTTTAATTTGGTGAGGGCAAGAACCAAGCAAGTGATGAGACTTTTGCAAGTAGTTTGTTTGAAAACTTAATGCCATAAACCTAGGATCAAATATCCTTTGCATCAATGATAATAGTGAAACTCTTGAAGTTGATGCAAAGGGTCACATGATCCTAATTTTATCCAAATTCTTCATTTGTTATAAGCTTGGAAAAGTAAGCATATTGTAGGCCATCTATGTGATGCATGAGCATTTTGGGTCTTGGAGCATACTTGCATTGACCAAAATTATTTCTTGCCTTTATATAATAGTCTACTATTTGTGGAGTAATCATTGTTACTTGTGATTTCATGGAATGAAAATTTAACATCTTGTCAAGGACCTTTTTGGGATCTTCATCCTAAGTGTACAAGCCTTGATCATTTGTATGTCTCAAGTTATGTGTGTGGTCTCTATTTCCTGCATTTCTCTTCTAGTGAGGGGTGTTGTTTCTTTTGGAATAGTTTTCTGAGTCAAGTTGGCATGTTGCAAAGTTAGGAGATGACTCCTCAGACATGTGTGGAGCTATCTTCATGTGTACATTGCTTCATGTTCATATTTTCTTTGGTTTTCATTTACTCTTCCAAGGTTGGACCTATAATGTAATTAAATGCCTGACTAGCTAGTTCATGGCTTAGCTGACTATATAAGAAGCTTTCCTAGAGGGAGTTCAAGATAGGTAGAAGCAAATATAAATAGGATGATAATATAGAATAGGATAAAGATGAAAGTTTTAATTCTCATTATATATGGTCTTAACCTATAAGGCCTCATAGCCAAGCATGTTGCTTGATTTCTTCTAATTATTACAATAGTGTGATAGCCAGTTATGGAGCCTTATGTTCAATGTGTGTCTTATTAATTAGAATTTAGTAAAAGTCTAGAATCTTGTCTTAAAGAATGTTGATTTGAATGTTTCTTTTTTATGTGACTCTAAGTAGGGGATGTTTGTGGGCTTAAGTTGAGCTAACTTTGATTAATATTTCTCCACCCTTGTGTCACATGGTATTAGAGCTAGTTCTTTCTTATGGATTGGATAATGGAGAACCTTATTGGATTGGTTGTAGGGTGATAAATCTAAAATCTAACCTATAACTTGTAGAAGGTTACGATCTTGCAAGAACTATTGTCAAGATGGTTTGTGGTAGAGGAAATTTAGACTATTCTATAATGGACATGTTGAGGAAGATTTCTACCAGGCTTGAAGCTATGGAGACAATCTAGAGAAGATGTCTACATTTTGAAGATGTTAGTGATTAAGAAGAGGCAACTCGTAACCCTAATCCTAAACTTGAGGTTGAAGAAGATGAAGAAAGGCTTCTAAGAGTTTAATCTAGAGAAAATATTATACTTGTTGTTGAAGTTGCTTTCTATCATGGAAGACTTGAGACTAATGTGTAACTAGACCATTAGATCTTTGAAATAGAAAAGTATTTTGAGTATGAAGGTACTCCTAATAATAAAATGGTTAAGATAGTAGTTACAAAATTGAAATGTCATACATCTCTTTGGTGGGATCATTTGCAAATTGATAGACAAAAGAGAGGAAAAGAAAAGATCAAGACATGGATGAAGATGCTTGGAAAGATGAAGAAAAAGTTTCTTTGTATGGATTACCAAGTTATCTTGTTCAGGAAGATGAAAAATTTAAGGCAAAAAGACATGAGTGTGAAGGTATATACTAAGAAATATTACAAATTAGATAGTAGATTTGGACATGTGGTTGATGAAGTGGAGAAGTGGATAAATACTTGAATGACCAAAGTATATCAATTCAAGATGAGATCAATTATGTCAAGATGGATAGTGTGGAGGAATCATATCAATTTTCTTTGAAGGTCAAAGAAAGATTGACAAAGAAACATGATCAAATATAGAGAGGAAGAGGTGGTAGATTTTAGAGAAGAAGAGGTAGAACTTATAGAGAAATTAGTAGATCCAACAATATAGTGCATGATAAAGTAGGAAAGGATGAACCTACTAGTAAAAGAGGTAATTAATCTAGAGGTAGTTATACGGGTTACTCTAGGAATAACAATAATGGAAAAAGGGAAGAAAGATCTTGGTTCAAGGGTACTTGTTACAAATGTGGAGAAGAAGGTCACATAGCCTTTGAATGTACTAACTATGGGAAAAAGGTTGGAGGAAATTTTAGAAATACTTTGAATTGTGAAGAAGTTGATGAAACATCTAATGAACCAGAGAGTGGTGAAAACTTGATGGTAAGAAGGATCTTTGGAATGAAGAAACTAATCAGGAACTTGTTCTAAGAAGAAGTTTATTCAAAACTAGATGTATGATCACTGGAAAATTTTGTAAAGTAATCATTGATAGTGGAAGTTTTGATAATTTGGCATTTGAAGATCTGGTTAACGAATTATAGTTGAAGAGGTTGAGACATCCCAAGCCTTACCATGTTTCTTGGATCCATTAGGAGCATAAACTACTTGTATGTGAACAATGTCTTGTCAAATTTAAAATTGGTAATTATCATGATGAAGTCTTGTGTGATATTATGCCTATGGATTGTTGTTATATTCTTTTATGTGGACCTTGGTAGTATGATAGACAATCTTTGCATGATAGTAGATTGAATTAGTATACTATTTGGGTGAATAGGAAGAAAAATATTGTTGCTTTTGGTAGAAAAATTGGATGGAAGTCACTCTACAACACTTTGAGTATGTTTGGTTAAGGGTAATAAGTTTTCTTAGTGATTAAGAAGAGGCAACACCTAACCCTAATCTTGAACTTGAGGTTGAAGAAGATGAAGAAAGGCTTATGAGAGTTTAATCTAGAGAAAATAGTATACTTGTTGAAGTTGCTTGCTATGATGGAAGACTTGAAACTAATGTGAAACTAGACCATTAGGTCTTTGAAACAGAAAAGTATTTTGAGTATGAAGGTACTCCTAATAATAAAATGGTTAAGATAGTGGTTACAAAATTGAAATGTCATGCACCTCTTTGGTGGGATCATTTGTGAATTGATAGACAAAAGAGAGGAAAAGAAAAGATCAAGACATGAATGAAGATACTTGGAAAGATGAAGAAGAAGTTTCTCTGTACAGATTACCAAGTTATCATGTTCAGGAAGATGAAAAATTTAAGGCAGAAAGACATCGGTGTGAAGGTATATACTAAGGAATATTACAAATTAGATATTAGATTTGGACATGTGGATGATGAAGTGGAGAAGGTAGCTAGATACTTGAATGACCAAAGGATATCAATTCAAGATGAAATCAATTATGTCAAGATGAATAGTGTGCAGGAATCATATCAATTTTCTTTGAAGGTCAAAGAAAGATTGACAAAGAAACATGATCGAAGATAGAGATGAAGATGTGGTAGATTTTAGAGAAGCAAAGGTAGAACTTACAGAAATAGTAATTGATCTAACAATATAGTGCAAGATAAAGTAGGAAAGGATGAACCTACTAGTAAAAGAGGTAATTACTCTAGAGGTAGTTATACTTGTTACTCTAGGAATAAAAATAATTGAAAAAGGAAAGAAAGATCTTGGTTCAAGGGTACTTGTTACAAATGTGCAGAAGAAGGTCACATAGCCTTTGAATGTATAGGTTAGGTTGGAAATCATAGGATAGGTCCATCTACCATTGGCTTCACTTTGAGATTAATGAATCAAGCTCCGTTTGAGCCGAGTGCAAGCACTGAATTCACTGGGTGAAGAGTTACAAAAAGATAGCCATCAAAAAGCCTTTGAATGTACTAACTTTGGGAAAAAGGTTGGAGGAAATTGTAGAAATATTTTGGATTGTGAAGAAGTTGATGAAACATCTAATGAACCTAAAAATGGTGAAAACCTGATGGTAAGAAAGATCTTGTGGAATGAAGAAATGAATGAGGAACTTGTTCTAAGAAGAAGTTTATTCAAAACCAAATGTATGATCGCTAGAAAATTTTGTAAAGTAATCATTGATAGTGGAAGTTCTAATAATTTGGCATTTGAAGATTTGGTTAAAAAATTATAGTTGAAGAGATTGAGACATCCCAAGCCTTACCATGTTGCTTGGATCCATTAGGAGCATAAACTACTTCTAAGTGAACAATGTCTTGTCAGATTTAAAATTGGTAATTATCATGATGAAGTCTTGTGTGATATTATGCCTATGGATTGTTGTTATATTCTTTTAGGTGGACCTTGGTAGTATGATAGACAATCTTTGCATGATAGTAGATTGAATCAGTATACTATTTGGGTGAATAGGAAGACAATAATATTGTTGCCTTTGGTAGAAAAATTGGATGAAAGTCACTCTAATACACTTTGAGTATGTTTGGTTAAGGGTAATAAGTTTGCAAGAGACATAAAGGAAAAAAATGTTTTCTATGTTTTGATTCCAAGGAAACTTGAGAGACAAGATGAGTTAGAAGATGCACTTGAGATAGAACCTTTGTGATAATGTACCTAATGGTTTGCCTCCTATGAGAAGTATTAGTCATTGTATGGATTTGATACTTGGAGCTAGTTTTCCTAATAAAACACCACATAGGTTAACAAATGATGAAAAGATTGAGCTAAATAGACAAGTACAATAATTTCTTAAGAAAAGATTGATTAGAGAAAGTTTGAATCCTTGTGCAATACCTATTGTGTTAGCACCTAAGAAAAAGGAGAATGAAGAATGTGCATTGATTCTAAAGCTTTAAATAAGATAACAATGAAGTAGAGATTCCCTTTTCCTAGGATGGATGACATAATGGATAGTTTGAGTGGAGAAAAGTATCTTATAAAGATTGATTTAAAAAGTGGATATCATCAGATTAGAATAAGAGAGGAAGATGAATGAAAAACTACTTTTAAGACTAATGAGGAATTATATGAGTGGTTGGCTGTGCCTTTTGGGTTAACTAATGCACTTAGTACTTTTGTGAGGTTGATGGATGAAGTTTTGAAAATATTATTGGGTAATTTTGTGAATGTATACCTTGATGACATTTTGATATTCAGTAAGAGTAAAGAAGAGCACCTTGAACATATTAGACAAGTATAGCAAAAATTGAAGGAGGAAAGGTTGTTGATTAACCTAAAGAAATATTCATTTATGAAAGAGGAGATTGTGTACCTTGGTTTTTTAATTTTAGTTGATGGTTTAAAAATGGATCCTAAAAAGGTGAGAATAATTCTTGATGGGCCTAAACCAAAGAATGTTGGAGAGGTAAGATCATTTCATGGATGGACTAGTTTTTATAAGAATTTTATCATAAATTTCAATTCTATTTGTAATGCTATTGCTAAGACCATGAGAGGAGATAAAAGGGATTTCAAATGGACACATGGGATACAAAAGAGTTTTGAAACATTAAAGTAAAAGATTATAGAATTTCCTACACTTGCCTTTCCTAAATTTAGTAAAGTTATTCAAGTTGAATGTGATGCTAGTGAAAGTGCAATTGGAGCTATTTTGTGTCAAAAAGGAATACTTTTAGATTTCCTTAGTGAAAAAATGAATGATGGTAAGAGAAAATATTCAATTTATGATAAGAAAATATATGCTATTATTCAAGCTTTGAAGATGTGGAGACATTATTTGATGCCTAAAGATTTTGTATTGTACACTAACCATACAAATTTGTAGTATTTGGGAAATTAGAATAAGTTATATCATATACATATGAAGTGGGTTGAGTTCTTGTAGTTTTTTACTTTTATTAAAGAATAAAAATGGATAGTTAAACAAAGTTGTTGATGCATTGAGCCGAACAAGAAATTTTCTGACAAAGATGAGAGTTGAGGTACTTGGTTTTGATGATTTGAAGTGTTTGTATGAAATTGATATGGATTTTGCAGAACCTTGGAAAGTTTGTAAGGAATAGATAGTGAGTGACAAGTGGATTGATTATTTCATTCAAGAAAACATGTTGTTGAAAGGAATTCAATTATGCATACCTAAAGGATCTATGACAGAGACCATAATGAAGCAAAAAAATAGTGGTTGACTTGCTAGACATTTAGGGGTTGATAAGACCATGAAACTAATTTTTGAGTGATACTTCTGGCCAAAAATATATGGAGATGTGTAGAGAATGATTAGGAGTTGCAAAGTTTGTCAAATAGTAAAAGGAACTAGTTAGGATGTGGGACTGTATTCATCTTTACCAATACTTGATAAACCTTGGGAAGGTGTGAGTATGGATTTTGTTCTTGAATTGCCTAGAATTCAGAGTCAAAATAATTCTATTTTGGTAGTGGTGGATTTTCAAAGATGGATCATTTTGTACCTGTAAGAAGACCTTTGATGCATTGCAAATAGTAGAATTATTTTTCAAGTGGTAAGATTGCATGGTTTTCTTAAGACTATTATTTCGTATAAAGATACTATGTTTACTGGTTACTTTTGGAGACAATTGTGGAAGAAGCTGAATATGGAATTGAAGTTTTCTTCTATTTTTCACCCTCAAATAAATAGACAAACAAAAGTAGTAAATATAAGCTTGGGTATTTTACTAAGATTTTTAGTTGGAGATAAGCTTGCTATATGAGACTTAGTTTTGGCACAAGAAGCATTTGCATACAATAATTTTGTGAATAGAAGCACTAAGAGGACACCTTTTGCGATTGTTACTGGATTTCATTCTAACGGAACCATAGAGCTGAAAGAACTACTTACTGAGACAAGGAGTGATGTAGTCAAGGACTTCACAATTTTCATGAGGACTTTACAGCAACAAGTTAAAAGGAATTTGGAAGACATTAGTCAAAAGTATAAATAGAGATTTGATCAAAGGAAGAGACATAAATCTTTTAAAGTTGGTGATGAGTTTATGATTCACTTGAAGAAGAATAGATTTCCAATTGGTACCTACAACAAGTTGAAAATGAAGAATTTTGGACCTTGTAAGATTCTAAAAAAGTTTGACAGTGGAAATTCCAATGAAGTAGAATTGCCAGAAGATATGATTATATCACCTATATTCATCATTACAGATATCTTTGAGCACTATAAGTTTATTGATGAGAATGAAAATAACCCAAATTATTCTAGGAAGTAGAAAGCAAGCATTGAGAAGATTATAAATAGAAAAGTAAGGAAAAGTACCAAAAGAAAAGACTATATGGAATATCTAGTCCAGTGGAAAGATAAACCAATTGAAGATATTTTGTGGGTGATACAAGCTAATTTAGATCTTCATGATTTAGGTCACAATATGAGTAGTGCCTAATGTGGACATTAGCTCTTTACTAACCCTAGGTATCTAATGTACGAGCATCTTAGGTCTTGGAGAAATCTTGCATCAACCAAGAACATTTCTTGTTTTTCTATAATAGTTTGCTATTCGTGGAGTATCCATTGCTTCTTATGGTTTCATGTCATAGAAAGTTAATATCTTGCTGAAGACCTATTTGGGATCTTTATCCTAAGTGCGCAAGTCCTAATGATTCGTATGTCTTGAGTTGTCTACCATTCTTTGTGGTCTCTATTTCCTGTATTTCTCTTCTAGTGAGACATGTTTCTTTTGGCACAATTTTCTAAGTCAAGTTGGCATGTTGCAAAGTTAGGAGCCAACTTCTCAGACATGTGTGGAGACACCTTGAGTGCACGTTACTTCGTGTTCATATTTTCTTTGGTTTTATTTTACTCTTTGAAGGTTGAACCTATAATGTAATTAGATCTCTGACTAGCCAAGTTGTGGCTTAATTGGCTATATAAGAAGCTTGGATAGAGGTAGTTCATGACGGATAGAAGGCAACATAAATAGGAGGATACTGGAGAAGAGGAAAATGATGAGATTTTTGGATTCTTATTTCCTAATTCCCATGAAGGCCTTACAGCTGGGCATGTTGCTTGATTCCTTCTAATTATTACAATAGTTTGGCAACCAATTGCGAAGCCTTATGTTTGATGTTTGACTTATTAATTACACTAGAGTAAAAGTATGGAATCTTCCCTTAAAGAACATGATTTGAATGTTGCTTCTATGTGTGAATTTGAGTAGGGGATTTGTGGGCTTAATTTGAGCTAATTCTACTTAAGTTTTCTCCTCTCCTTGCGTCAATATGTTAGATGGTTATGGGAATTGATATCGACTAAAACTTGAACACCTGTGTAACCTTATCTAGGATTTCCCATTAGGAGCCTTTACAAGAATGGTCTTTGAGAGATAAAATATATTGGAACAACAATCCTCTAGAGATATCATATAGATTGGTGGGTGGAGGAGTGGATCCATTAGCTTTTCTCTCTCCATGAAAAAATTATTTGAGAAGTTTTATAAAATAGATTTTATGATTTATATTTTTCTACAAAGAAAATTACAAAAATGATTTACAATTATTCCAAAGAACTTAAAAAATCTAAAATTTGGCTGTAAAATTATTTATTTAAAACAATGAATGTGTTGGACATTTACTTACATAATTTCTATTAGATGAAATAATCTGCAACCTAGACTTAACCTCCTCACACTTACATCAACTTGCAAGTCAAGATTAAGTAGCTCATAAAAATTACAAGAAACTACTACAATTTTTTGGTTGAATCTATATTCATTGGTACCATGGTAAGTTATGACTACCCTACTTGTGGCCCTTGTAATTCCAAAATTCTTCAAGCACAAATCAATTGCAAACCTTCTTTAAATGAACTTGTAAATTAATTGAACATGAAGTTGTGTTTGCAATTGCACAAATCAAATGCACAACCTAAAATCAAGAGAATATATTATATTGAAAATTAAATGCACAATTGTTCCAACCTCCTTCATGATCTTTTAGTCTTGGGAAACTTTAACTGCACATAACTACAAACCATAACCTCGTGAAGCCAATAAATGTGGACCAAACCAACTAGCCTGATGAATCCAAACAGATTGAGAGAAGCATATTGCTCACACAAATTCCTTTCGAATTGAGAAAAACAAAAAATGAAAGCGTGTACAAATTCAAACTATTTTAGTGACATAAGAATTTCAAATAATTTGAGTGAGATAATTGTCTGTGAGAAACTAATAATTTTAAATTATTAGGTAGGATGGAGAAATTTTGACCCCATGCACAAAACAGACTAAAACCATTGTCAATTTTTCCGTCACCCTATCTTATTACCATGTTATATATAAGGGTGTGTAGAGAAGTAGTAGCTATCCAACCACGAAAACCAATTTTCACTTATAATCTAATATAACTTTTCAAAAATAAAACAAGTGTTTCCCTTGCTATCATAAACGCTTTTAGCCAATTTTCACTTATAATCTAATATAACTTTTCAAAAATAAAACAAGTGTTTCCCTTGCTATCATAAACGCTTTTAGTAACAGCATAGCGATTGCCCAACTTGAAATTACTCGAGTGAACATGATCATAAACGTGACTGATTGTGCTGTAAGTTGCTATTAGATCACACTGGCAAATCACGTCTATGTCAACTCTCATGGAATGAACATTCTTCGTGTCAACGGATTCGTGTCATTTACCATTGAAACTATGCAAGGCGCCATTTGACTAAGAAGATGATAGAAAGGCTTTGACCGGCACCAATGTCCTGTTCCACCGGCCCCATCCGGTGTCGCACGCATGGCACGCCGGTGTGTTATTTAGAGCCTCATGCAACCCAAGCGTGTGATGTTTCTCCACACGCACGGGCGCTGTGTGAGCGGCAACAACACATTCTGCATGACCACCTTCTCACTAATTTTCTAACGATAAAACCATTCCTTGTTTCCCACTGTTTTGGCGAGCTGCATTATTATCTGTTTTTCAGCGACCCATTTGCTGTGGCGGAGCCTGCGGAGTTCAAAGCTTTTATTACAATGGGACGAATACCCTGCTGTGAAAAGGACAACGTGAAAAGGGGCCAATGGACGCCCGAGGAAGATGCAAAGCTCGTCAGTTATATTTCTCAACATGGAACAAGAAATTGGCGGCTCATTCCTAAAAATGCAGGTTATAAATCATTATTTCTCTCCCAATATCTCAACTATGCAAAACCAAAGCTTCATTTTATATTTGATGTGTTCATGAAGTTTTTGTATTGCAGGTTTGCAGAGATGTGGAAAGAGCTGCAGGCTCAGATGGACCAATTATCTTCGCCCAGACCTTAAGCATGGAGAATTCACAGACAATGAAGAACATACTATTGTTAAACTGCATTCTGTTGTTGGCAACCGGTAGTTCTGTTGCTTCCGTTATCTATTTTGCTTAATTTGTTGATTCCTTCAGAGATAGATTTATTGGCAATCAACTGAACCTGTGCCAATTATGACATTGATAGAGACTGAGTGAAATCAAGATTTAGCAAGGAAACTAATATCATGGAAAATTTGTGATCACTTATGTTTATAGAATAGTATATTAATTGCAGCTAAGATTTGGAATATGATGAAATCACTTTCATTTTAGTTTGAGAGTATTTTTGGTTCCAGTAGGAGATATTTATTTTGTGCAAAAGTTGAATTCACTGATCTTATGTTTTATTCGTTTTATTAGTCGTGTTTCATCGAATTTATCTTTTATGATTCAGTTATGCAAATTTTCAGTCAAATTTGTTTACCTGCCATATTTCATGAACAGTCAGATTTAAGAGTTCAAAGTGTTGATCAAATTTGATAAATATTGATTCACAAGAACCCATATTAAATATTACACATAGACCAATGAATTCTAACTCCTAAAATTACAATACTAATCCTGATAACAATATCGTTAAAATTCACTCTACTTCCATTTCATTTGTACAAAATTTTGTTGCAGAGTAATTTAGTGTGATTTAACTGCATTGCAGATGGTCATTGATCGCTGCACAACTTCCTGGACGAACAGACAACGATGTAAAGAACCATTGGAACACAAAGCTGAAGAAGAAGCTATCTGGCATGGGAATCGACCCCGTGACACACAAGCCATTTTCTCACCTGATGGCAGAAATAGCGAGCACATTGGCTCCTCCACAGGTAGCCCATCTTGCCGAGGCAGCCTTGGGATGTTTCAAGGACGAGATGTTGCATCTCCTTACAAAGAAGCGAATTGACTGGAGAACATACAATGGTACGATTCCCTCTCAGTTTTCTCCAAATAGAATGTGGGATCTTCCACAGAACAACAATATGTTGTGCCATTCTAAGGACGAGGTGTTCATATCGAATGATAATGCAATCAAGCAGGGCATGGAACAATCTGATATGATCATGCCCAAAACATGGGAAAACCAAGTGAACCCTGAGTCAAATGGATTTAACTCTACAGGTAGTCTATACACTGCGTTTCAGTTTCCTGGGCCAGAATATCGTTCTCCATCATTATATATGGGTGGGTCGTCAAACAAGACCGAAATAGATTTCCCATGTATTGCCACTACTAGTCCATGGGGTATGGCTCGTGGGTCTAGTCCTGGTCATATGGATAATTTGGATAGAGCATCCAACGCTACGCTTTCACATACATCTTTGAAGCAACATGAGAATGTGGAATGTGGAAATATTTGGAAGCAAGTGGAGCGTAATGATAATGGTGGTCATGTGGAGGAGGGTTCGCCATGGAACCAAAGTATGTGCAGTGGAAGCACATGTACTGGTGGTGAGCAATGTGTTGATCTTGAGCAACAAGAGGTTGAAGAGGAAGAGGCGAGATCAGATGGTGGGGAAGATAAGAGGAGACAGGCGTTTAATTCTAATGAATGTGTCTTGTGGGATTTATCTGATGATCTCATCGCCCCAATCATTTAACTATTCTGATGTCCTAATATACCTATACATAAACTTTAGTTACTTTGTATTTTTTCGATAGATATTCTCTTGCTAGGCTCTCTTTAGTTTTATATAAATATATGGATAGGATTTTTAGTTTAGACTGCCCAGCTTTGTTTTTAGAACTCTGTCATAGACCCTTTCATTAATTTGTACTTTTATTTCACTTGGTTTCTGCAAAGGACTGTTTCACTCAATAATGTGGAACATTTATGTAAATGGTTTCGAAATTGAATAAGATGGAAGTATAATATTTTATTTGATAATTAAAGAATGAATGGCGTTTATAATCGTCTAAATAGGATTATATGATTCAAAAATCGAATACGATAAAGATAATCTTTATTTGATAATTAAACAAGGAATAGTTTTAATAATTATTTAAATTGAATGGCATGTTTGCCAGAGTAAGTAAAATGGAGGATAGTATTTTCATTAAAGAATGAATGAAGGGTAATAAAATGAATGAGATTCTAAAATTTATTTGATATTAAATTTGAAATAATTTTCTTTCAAGATCAACAAAGCTCAAAGGATTTTCCACATCTCTACTTTCTAAGATGATATGGTAATAAGATATGGAAAAACTTCACAATTGTAAATTGAAAGCGAAACTACATATTCATATAGTGTTGTAATATATGATTTCACTTGGTTTGCACAATTTTCTTTTCTTTATAAATATTTCATAAAGTATTGAAATTTTAGAAAATATCGACATGAATGAACAAGTGGCTTAGGAGATTATTAGATTAATAAAATGAATTAATTAATATTTAAATAAACATTAATAATTTGCATCAAATTTGCATTTTCACAATTCTTATTAGGATCAAGATTCTATCAACCTTGCAAATATTATATATTTAGTTAAACCTAATATTGTGGGTATATCATCCATAAGGGATGATAGATTCACCATAAATATTAAATATTGGTTGGTACTCTAAAGAAACATTCCAAAAATTTTGTGTCCAAAGTTTCTCATGAGGTATGACATATGATAAATTCATGGATTTGGTCTCAACCATTTAGGTTTTTGATAATCCATGCCAATGGCTAAAGAAACACGCTCTTATGGGATATTTTGGTTAGTGTTATGTGTTTTCATTGATGTTAACCTAAAATTTTACAATATGTATTATAGTATTTGACAATGACAATGACTAAGGATTGTTAACAATAGACATTATTTTTTGGATTAAGGTAAATATAGGTTTTAGAAGGGGACCCAAACCCCGAAATAAAATATTACAATAAGATATTCAAATTAGCACCAAAGTTTCAAAACATTATTGATACATAGACAACTTAGCAACCCACCCAACAACTAGAAGAAACCAAAAGACACTATAAAAAAAAAAGACAAAATGGACAAATGTATAACATAGACCCACCAAAGACCTATATAAGTTCCTCAAGAGCTTTGATAGCTTGAATCACTATTGCATTTATATCCTCAATATTGGTGTTTAGCTTCTTTAAAGGCTTGAAGGAGGCAACCTATTTCTCACTGAGGATCACTCCAATTCTCTTGCTAGGTCCATCCTTGACAATCGACTACTTCTTGTTGCTGCCTAGGTCCACATTGAGCTTGACACCATCCAAGTCCACCTCACTAGTGACATCCACTAACTTCTAGGATAAGGAGTTAATTTGGTCATCTCCATCCTTAATAATATCCCTAAGCTTGACCTCATACAACTTGAAATGCTCTAAGATTTTATTGCAAGTGCCTTCCAAGGGTTTTCTTACTTTACTCTCTTACATAGTTGTTTCTCAAGACTGCCAACCCTATTTATGAGAGAATAAAATTCATTGTACACCCAAGTGTCCAAAGAAAGGGAGATGTTAGACTTTTCTTTTGTCTTCTAAAGGAAATCTGGGGAGGAAGGAGACATGCTAGGCTTCAGGTTCCTCCTCTCGAACATAGTAGCACCAATATGAGGATCAGAATGATTCCCATTAGAGTCTGTAGTAGGATAGTCCACTACATTTATAATAAGGAAGTTTTCCTTACCATTTAGCATAAGTTTCTTCTTTCCCCATCCATAGTTTTAATAAGGCTCTTCTTCTTAACAAGGGATAGAGAGAGACTCCCACTTTTATCATGTAACACCTGACCACCATTTCCCTTTGATTCATTTTTACTCTCCATACCTTGGAAATCTCTGATTTTATGTCCCAAATTTAAAACAAGAAAATCTCTGATTCAATATCCTAAATTTCAAACATGTGTACTCTTAGAAATTTATTAAGAGCTTCCAATGAAAAGGTCTAAGGCCAAATATATGCATTTCATTTAAGAAATGATTTTGTTTCTCATAAAATGCCAATAGGTTTAATATAGTTCACATTATTTACATGGAATAACTCAAGTTAAAAAGTAAATAGATTGAAGGGAAATAATGCACAAGATTTAAAGAATTTTTCCTTTCATTAACATAAATTTTATTATATTATTCTTATATGGAAAGGAAAATGCCAAAAGATTTTGATAGCTCCATTAACTGATATTTAAAATAGTCAGTAAGATTTTTTTCACTTCAGTACCCTTTAAGAAGTGGTTTTCTATTTTCTAGAAAATTTATAATTTTATCATCATTCTTTTTTTCTAAGATCACATTCCTTATATTAAAGAACCATAAACATGAATAGCGAACTCTATGAATCTATATCTCAACAACATACATGAAAAAGCTAAATGTAGTAACATAATAAAACTTTCCAAAATTTCATAACTTCACTAAAACATTTAAACATACTCAAATATTTTCTTTCACATGAAAGATTTTAATTTTTCTTCAATTGAACAATCTAAAATGATTAGAAAACCAAACAACATTCATTCATTCCATTAACAAATCCAAACCTAGGCAATAGAAGACAAAGAAATGAACGAGCCAAACAAATAGTAATATTTGTTAACAAATCAGAATTAAGAACAAACAAATGTAATTTGATGAAATGGAACTAAAAAAATGCACCACTTTGAAGGGTGCAGCTAAAAAATTGGGGAAGTTAACAAACCTATCCCATATGTAGGAAAATGAGGGACAATAATATCAAATATTGTGGGAATAATGATAACAACACCCATCATTAAGGGTGTAGGGAGAAATGAAAAAGAAGGAACATGATCAAAGAAATTGACAATCAAAATAACTTGAATCATCTTGCAAGACATTTGATAGACTTTCAACCATTGACTTTAAATGTTAATTTATTTTCTTCAAAAAAGGGAGGCCTTTGATGTAATTACCATACATAATAGAAGGAAGAAAATCATTTCCTCATGCTTAAAGAAATATTATTGATAAGCATATATAATATGTTAAAAAAAATTTGATAAAATAATTTTTTTTTTCAAAATGTAAATAAATTAAAGATATAATATTCTTTAAATATATAAAAAAAAATACAAATTTAAAATAAACTATATATTTTTTAATATGAAAAAATATATACATGTAATAATTTATTTATTTTTAAATTAAACTAAATAAAAATCAGCATTATGACTATTTTAAAGTTATCATAAATATATATTTTTTTTAAGAGGGGTAAACGCTTTGACCTGGAGCTATGAACCAGTGAGGCCACAAACGGGGGACCTCATCCCCATGAGATTTGAACCTTGATGGCAAGGATAACAATGCAACAACTTAACCATCACAACATGCCACTATTGGCAGTTATCATAAATATTGATTTATTTTAAATATTTAAGATATTTTGTATATTAAAATAATTATGAGAGAATGTAAGAGGGAGTAAATAATAATAATAATAATAATAATGTTATGAGACTTTTGTGTACTTATTAATAATATTTTATTAAAAATATTTAATAATATTTAATAAAAATTATTTATTATAGATCAAATTTACAATGATTTTACTTAGACATATGTAAATAGATAATGCTTGAATGAGTCAAAAGAGTAAATTTTGGAGTAAGGTAAATGAAAGAAAATACATGTGAAGGAATCAATTTGATATTTTTTAAATATTTGTTGAGATGTTGAATTCGGGGGTGGGTGGGGAGGGGGCTGTAAATCAGTTACTCAAGCTCCATTAGTACCAATTGAACAATCAAAACATAAAAATGATCTATTCCACTTTTCCTATTGTAACTCGGTCTCTACTGCAATCTGAATAACAATATTAACTAGTTGTTCACTATCCTAATATGGTAGACTTGCTAAATGTAAACATTTGAAATGTAAAACATCATAAAACATTCAACACAAGTCTGACACTAGGATTTGGAAATCCAATTTGAGAAAAACCACTAGCAACATGTCACCACTTTTTCACTCTTTTGAAGTGAGCCCTGTTAGGAGCCAACCCTGTTAAAGGTTACAATACAAACTATTAAATGTGACTTGGTTAGAGGATTTAATCACCCTATTAGGAGTGACCATGTCAGAGGACTTTAGAACATTCCATTTATATGTCACCCTATTAAAGTGTTAGAGGACTTTAGAACATTCCATTAGAATGTCACCATGTTAAAGGATTTACACAGAATGTTAAGTCCTTAATGCCTATTAAGTCAACTTTTGATTAAAAAGATTTCAATACAATTTTTTAATAATGATTAGAAAAAAAATTTAGGGTTTTATCTGTATGATTACAAATCACTTTTCAATTTCAAATCTCAGTTTAGCTCATGTGTTGATTCCTTGATAGGCCTTACTTGTCACCTCTATCCTTGATTTTCTTGGCAACCCTTCAAACATTCACTCTTGTCTTGACAACAAACTTAAACCTTTTGCTTATATTTTCTTATTATCCTTAGCAACTTTGTTCTATCTTACTAGAAACACACCCAACTTCTCTACTTTGTTCTCTTCTTCACATATCTCATTCATGCTCTTTACAACTTCTCTAAAGTTTGTCTCTATACCTTTTTAAATAAGTAATTCTAGTCCTTTTCCATTTTTCACAATCATCGTAGATCTTAGGGCTTGTGATCCAATCCAACATTTTTATTGTATCTATTCATCTCTTTCTTTTCTAGAAACTTCTCATAGAATTATCCTTTCCTTGAAATAAATGATCGAACACATCAATCCTTATCTTCAACATGCTTTCCATATTCCAAGAAATAAACTAAGTCAGTTGGAAATCATGATTTCACATACACATTCAAAATAATGTCACTAAGCCATCATTAGATTCTGACACATGATCATCATTGATTTGTTCAACTGCTATGGATATTCTATCTCATTATCAACATTGTTTTCTTAGTTGATACTGATGCTTAGTCAACACTAAATTTTCTTGACACTTATTGTGGCTTGGTAGACACTAGCATCACTTGGCATAAACTTCAAATTCCTTAATCTTCTATTGTATTTCTCAGTCAAGATTATGCAATCTTTCAACATGTCTTCACAATGTACATAAATGATCAAATTATTTTGTCAAATTCTCACTAATCAAACATCCCTTGTACCTCCTTTTGTAATGCCTACCCCTAATCAAGTTTTCTATTGTATTGTCAATTTCTTTTAGGCCATTTTATGATTATGTTTTATGATTAGCGGTACTTGGTTACCAAGTTTGATTAGATGTATTTCATATTCAATTGATATATGTGATGAGTTAATTAATTATTTTAGTTATTTTATGTGTTTGTGTTTATCCTTTAGGTGATGATATATGTATGTTCAATTAGTGATATCAATTATCTCATGAGGATTAAGTTAAATAAATGATCTATATACGGGTGAGTGCAAGAAATTGGGTCTCACTTTTGGCCCAAAAGTGGAAGTGTTTTTCCTGTTTTTAAAATATTTTGTCAATTGATGCCAAAATTTGAGTCATTTAGAGATTAAATATAAAAAAATTTCAGAAATAAAAATTGTAGTGCCTAGAATCTTCTTTTTGAATATGTAATTTATTTGTATACCCATATGATAGATTATTTTTTTGGTATGGATCTTTAAAAACCACTTTTTCAAAATGCCTATTTCAGGATCATATCGCGCTCGTGTACGGACACCATAATTTGACACAAATGAATGATTTTTTGTGAATCCTTTTAAATGGAGTTACCTGACACACCAAAGATTGATGAGAATATTTTTCTTGTATTTTTTAATGAATATTTCTTTTTTATTAATTTTTAATTAGCTATAAAGGAAAATTTGCAAACCTCTCGTGTACAGACACCATAATTTGATCAAAATTTCAATTTTTTCAGATTTTTTTTTTTTAACTTCAAAAGAATTGAATGTAGATTGATGACATATAAATTAATTTAAGAAAAAATATAAAATAAAAAAGTTATTAAAGTTTTAGTGAATGTTGCTATTTTACATTTAGGTACCACCTTCGATTAAAAAATAATAATAAAATAGTAAATAAAATCATAACTCCATAAAATTTATATTTTTGAAATCAGGACAGTGAGAGCTCTAATGGGTATTGTTTCATAAAAAAATTTGATAAATTTGTCAGTTCAATGCCTTAGCCAAATCTTGAGAGGCCAAGGCATAGGCTTGGTCTCACCAAGCCTGTCCCAAACCAAAATTTGAGGCAGGAAAAAAAAATCCCACCTTATGTTGTAAGAAATGGGCATCCGTTATTTGAATTTCAAAAAACGAGTACTCGTTTTGAAAAGCTAAAAGCACCATAAAAAATTTGTTGAAAACTTTAAAAAATGAATTTTTAAGAAACGGTACCCGTTTTTTACTTTTAAAAACTGGGTACCCGATTTTTAAAAAATGGGTGCCCATTTCTTAAAAATTCAAATTTTTTATTTTTTTGAGAAAAGGGTACCCATTTTTTGAATATAAAAAATGGGTACCCAATTTTAAAAAATAACAGGTGCCTGTTTTATAAATATAGGGTCGGGCACCCAAGCCGAAAATGAGTGCCTATTTTTTAAAATCGGGTACCCGTTTCTAAGAGGTCTCATTTCGCAGATTTGACTTCCACGAAATTGTGACCCAACTTTGTGCATTCACCCTGTAGTTATATGATTACTTACCCTATACTTGCATGTGTATGGTGTACTGCATATTTTACTTTATGTATGACATTTCTGATGTGGTTGAGGAAGGGAGTTGTAGTCACTTGTTAGTTGGGATCTACACGATGTACCACTTCCTTCCATTGATTTTAGTTTAGAATATATGTGTTTGTACACGCATAGATTTTATGTAGATTATAGGTATCAGGTATCAACTTTCCTAAATTGCTCAAATGAGCGTACCCTATCATTGTATTTCAATGGTATAAGTGGGAAAATAATTCTTGACTCCAACTCCTAACCTAAGCCAATTGTCTTAGAAAATACAACAAGTATTTGAGTTAGTTTCACCTTTTTGAATTTTTCAAGTGATGTGAATTTGTGATTTTAACCCTAGAGTTTGATTTAATATTGTGTTCTATGTGATGGATTTTTGTAATTGGTCTTGTGGGTCTATGATGATTTTCTATTATAATTAAATCAAATTGAAAGATAATTTAATGATTTAATTTAATGGAAAATTTATAAAGAAATTTATATTTAATTATATTTAATTAATTGAGAAATTAATTAATTAAAATAAATAAATTTAAAAGATTATATTAAAGTTCTATTTTTGAATTATTTATATTTATTTAATTTAGTAATAATTATTTAAGATTTTTTATTTTAATAATAAACTCTAAATAATGTTATTAATTAAGTTAATAAATATATTATCAAAATTTTATTATGAACTAATTAAATAAAAGAATAAAATTTAAAGATAAAGTTTTGGTTCTAATTGTGGTGTAGTTATATTTGTTTAATTTAATGACAACTATTTAGGAGTTTTATTTTAATAATAAACTATAAATAATGTTATTAATTAAATTAATGAATATGTTATTAAAAACACTTCAAAAATTAATTAAAGAGAGGAAGC